>JBAMIB010396330.1:0-10375 GCA_037177415.1 Kaempferia rotunda | reverse complement strand
CAGTCGAGACCTGAAATGGCTCGACGCGAATTACTGGATGGAATCGCAGAGAACATCCAAAGGAGGACTGCGATCGCCCCTTGACTCTACTAACAAGGAGAGTAGCAAACAAATTAGCTTTGCAGGTTCTTCAGAAGAAAGAGAGCTGATGAAGTCTTTTCATTTGGGGAAGAGAAACTCGTTCCACATACCTTATAGTGACACGAATGAACCCTGCAACCTTAAGACGCCTCCTGCCCATTCAAGAAATTGCAGTTTGCAATCCCTCAGCAATCAAAATTGCATGGTGAACTCTCCAGCCAGCCCTGAGCAGATGCTCACTGCAAAGAACTTCTACAACGAACCCACCAGTGCCCACAGTAGAAAGTCTCTCCCCATTGATGCTTAACATCTGCAAAGTGCACTGCAGCCGTTCACTTGCCTGATTGTACAGAGACCATGAGACGAACGGAAATGTATCGTTGTATATGTATTCTTTAATGAGCCTTAGTAACCTGATTCAAGATTGTAATCTTTAGTCAAGTATAGTACATTCTACTTATGATAAGCATTCGACATCAATCTTCATGTCCCTTAATTCATCGTGTCCATTTCCATTTTGAGTTCAGGATGAATTCACTATGTTTCTAGTAAGGTAACAAGTTGAACATGTGTGCCTTATAGTCTGTCTTATTTTGATCTAAAGTAACCAGAGAAGGGTTTTAGACTGTTAGCTCTACTGTAAGTTTGAGTTTTTCTTTCATTATCAAAATTGACAGCGAGTTTGCCTTCTAAACCAATAATAAGAATCATCTATTAATCACTCTTTATCAATAATAAGAATCATCTATTAATCACTCTTTATCAATAATAAGAATCATCCATCTAAAATTAGTAGGTGTAACCTGATAAAAAAAACAATAAAAGAGAATTTCTCAACTTAAGTTTAAACTATATTTTATTTCATTTAAAGTTAGTAGTGATCTCTTTGCTTAAAATTAAGTTATTCATGTTTTAGTGAGAAATTAAAAATGAAGGTTAGTCCATCTCAATCCTATCTAATCATTATAAAATCGATCACTAATCTGATCTTATCGTCATCAACTATAAAGTGGGACTAGTATAATGATCATCATTAATTTCAAATGGCCAATAAGTTAGTCAAACATATATATTAGGGTTTGTCAATAATTGAGGAGGTCACATCACAATCACCTTTTTCGTAATCGTTCCAACTTTTTCCCCTTTAAATTTTTTCTATATTTTAATTAGATTAAAAAAAGCATACACGTGGTGTGGAGATAAGGATGGGTAAAAGTAGACCGGATCATCTTAACCAGGGATCCCTGGTCCAGAGGATCCGGCCTGGGGTAAAAGATAGTCATAAAGTGCATGCGACTTTTAATTTTATTATTAAATTAAATTTAAGTGAAAATGGTTGAGTCTCATTGGATCCTACCTTCATTATATCGTATTTGTTTATTACTCTAAATATTTTTTTAAAATGCTTATTTCGACCTCTACGCAAATAAAATGTGTTAAAATAAAAAGTGCTTCTTTTATGACAGCGAGGTTGTCTGAATTTGAAATTCGTAATGTGAGGGTCCGATCTGAATATTTACCGTTTGAAATGTCAGATGACCTCAAAATTCGTGCGCAGCCATGCAGAATCCGACGTCCCCATGCATCATCTCCTTCTTCCTCCGTCAGAATTCCTCGTCGCTGCTCCCTCTGTCACTTCATCAATCAAAGACGTACCCGCCTCGGACTTGCTGCACTCGAATTCCTTATCCCTCAGATTCCGAGCTCCACCACCATCAAACCACCGTGGCCCAGGATCATGCTCGCAGTACCGGTGGCGATCGAGCATCCCCTGCACACTCTGCAGATCGTAAACAACACCAGCGCCCATCCCTCTCTGCTCTGCGTCAGAAAACGCCACCCCACCTATAAAGCTGTCGGCTCGTACGTGCGTAGCACGTGCTTTGGGGCCGCCTTGAGAGCGTCGACGATCAAGCTAATTAAGTCGACCGACGGCTCAGCGTCCCGTAGCAGCATGCATTCGATTGTATGTATACAGAAAGGAGCTTTTAGTAACGTTGCCGGCAGCAAAAGCTGCGAGAAGAGGAGAAAAAGACAGAGAGAGTTCTGCTATTTATTGAGAATTGATTAGGAATATTCAAGAAGAATCTAATCTATCGATCACGCATTAGTGAGTGTGCTCTGTTTTTAGTTACTTGGCTTCGCTTTCCACTCGAAGCGTCGGGAGAGTTTGGGGAGATTCAGTTTTGGACACAAATGGCGTAGACGACGACAGTTGAAGATCTGCTTCGAGGAAGGAAGCAAAGGTACTTTTTGTGCTATTGATCAGAGCGGAGGGATCGATGGAGTCTAACGATTCGGCGAGGGTCGGGGTGGCGTGGCGAATGGTAGCGGTGGTGTGCTACTTATCGTGCGCCGCCGCCGCAGCGGCGGCGTCGGCGGTCGCCGTGCGGCGGGTGGATGTGCAGCGGCACCTAAGGAGGCTCAACAAGCAAGCTGTCAAGAGCATCAAGGTGGTTCCTTTGAGCTGAGTGCATGCTCTTCTTTCAGAGCACAAATGATCTCATTCTGATGCGATTTAATCTGCAATTTCGCTGAAAATTTGTGAATGCAATTCGTCTAATTTGTTCTCTTTATTTCCTTTTTCTCTTCTGTCAAAGATTTCGTCTCCATTTCTTCAAAAACATCAAAGTTGCTCCCTTGACCTCCTCTGTTCTTCCAGAACGCAGTTTCGTCTAAAATTTTAAAATGTCTGTATCTTTTCTCTTCTTTCAAAGATTTCATCTCCATCTCTTGTTTCTGCAGAGCCCTGATGGAGACATCATCGACTGCGTACACATATCTCGCCAGCCAGCCTTCGACCACCCTTTCCTCAAGAACCACACGATCCAAGTCCATTAATTCTTCTTCTTCTTCTTCTTCTTCTTCTTCTTCTTCTTCATTTAATTAATTTCTACTCTACCTAAAACTTTTGCCAATTTCACCAGACGAGACCATCACATCACCCAGAAGGACAAGTGCTCCTTGACAAGAACAAACTGATCACTTCAAAGCATAAACTCCCTTCCCGATCCCAGCTCTGGCATAACAATGGCAGGTGCCCCCAAAACACCATCCCTGTTCGCAGAACAAAGAAGGAAGACCTGCTCAGAGCAAGCTCCATGAAGAAATATGGCAGAAAGCTGCAAAGGACCAACCCTAATCCACTCTCCCTTCAACCTGCAGACCTCCTCGATGAGAGTGGTCACCAGGTACACACCACACATATAGAAGCCATTTTCTATAAAGTGTAAAGTGAGAAATTTGAGTTAATTTGATCATCAGCATGCAATTGCTTATGTGGAGGGGGATTCATATTATGGAGCAAAGGCCACCATTAATGTCTGGGAGCCAAGACTTGAGCAGGGGAATGAGTTCAGTCTGTCTCAGGTTTGGGTTATCGGGGGCTCCTTTGGGGAGGATCTCAACAGCATTGAAGCTGGCTGGCAGGTGATTAATTATCCTTCTGATGAACTTTGATCAAACATTTCAGTCTTGATGTGTTTGTTCTGGTGTCGATCACAATTCATCAGGTGAGTCCAGACCTTTACGGTGATAACAACACAAGACTCTTCACTTACTGGACTGTAAGTCATCACTCACAAAGTAGAAGAAGCCTGCCATTGTTTGAGCTTCTTCATCCACCTCAATTTGCTCTGTGTTTCATTATTTTGTTTTTTTGTATAACAGTGTGTGTTTGAAATTTACAGACTGATTCTTACCAAGCAACAGGTTGCTACAACTTATTGTGCTCTGGATTCATTCAAGTAAACAATGAGATTGCAATGGGTGCAACAATCTACCCTGTTTCGAAATATGAAGGTTTCCAATATGATATCAGCATACTTGTTTGGAAGGTATTAGTAGTTATATAATGTCATTTTCATGCAATTATGTAACTGAACTGGTTAGGTTAAACTAGTTTGAGTTCTGATGGCATCGACTAAACATGGTGATTGTTTGAGCAGGATCCAAAGGAAGGCCACTGGTGGCTACAATTCGGTAACGACTATGTGCTTGGCTACTGGCCTTCCTTCCTCTTCTCCTACCTCTCGGAGAGTGCCTCCATGATTGAGTGGGGAGGGGAGGTTGTGAACTTAGAACCAGGCGGCGAACACACTTCCACCGCCATGGGCAGTGGCCACTTTCCCGGAGAAGGCTTCGGCAAATCCAGTTACTTCAGGAACATCCAAGTAGTTGATGGATCAAACAACTTGAGAGATCCAACAGGCATTGCTGCCTTCACTGAGTAAGCCAACTGCTATAATGTGCAGATTGGCCATGGTGGAGGTCCATGGGGGAACTACTTCTACTTTGGAGGTCCTGGAAGAAACTCCAATTGCCCATAAATATTTCTGTTTGATCTGTGTTTGGAGAGATGTTTTTGTTCTCTTTTTTGTTACTTAAATTCTTTGTTTTGGTTTGTAATTCTGTCCTCAGAGTTCTTTGTTCAGTAATGTGATGGAAACTAAATGAGATTGTGTATGTTTCATTGTTTTCAACTTCTTTTTTCCCCCATAAAACTGAATAGAATGAATAAATTGGACAGCTTAGAGAGAAGCTAAATTGAATAATTTTGTAAAGAAGAGTAGATGTAAAAGTGGCTGACAACTTTAAGCTGCAGCAACTTTTTCTCATGTGATATCTAAGCAAAAGAATTATTTCTTCCATCATTATTTTAAGGGGGCCGTCACCTTTCACCTCACTTTATATCTCCTTTTCATGTTCATGTTATAGATTTCTAAACATGTTACTTTTCCTTTATGCCATGGATGACTGATTGAAATGAAGGAGGTTGACAATCAACATGCATATGATGTCAATATAGCTCAGCCTAAATATATGTTCAATTCATGTTCTTGCATAGGATTGTACTGTAGTTTGCCTTTTTAATGAAGCTTGAAATTTAGATAGATATTGAGACACAAAGATACAATTGAGAGGAAATAAATAATCTAAAGATACAAAGATACAGTTGAGAGGGAATTACAGAGTGCATTTTGTTTTAAAAGAAAATGCAAGGACAGTAAATAATATACAAAAAGATTTCATATCCAAAAATTTACATGAGATTTTGCTTCTCATATGCCTTCCCATATGCCAACTAAGTGCATCTCAAGTTCAGGCGCCAAGCAACACCTGCTCCAACAACTGGCTTGATTCGCGAAGGCATCTCAAGTTCAGGCGCCAAGCATGCGAGGCCCAAAAAGCTTTAACACGAGAGTATAGCGAAGGGACGATTGGACGAAGCATATGATCATTCTCAGGAAGATGAAAAGAAGGGAAAATGCCAAATAAGGTTCCTTGGTTATCAACTCCCTTGCGGATTCAAAATGGAGTACAGGGGTCCTGATCTTTGCTGAACTGATCTGATCTATTTCTAGAAATATGATTGGATCCAAACCTGTATAAAAATAGAAAATAATTTCAAGGTATAAATTAAAAATGTTACAAGAAATCTAGAAAATGATAAGATATAGCCTCGGTAGATGAAAATGAAATCGAAGCATGTGATCCTTCATTCTAAAAGCCAATTCTGTTATATTAATCAAAGGTAAGTCAGTTATATGCTTGCAATAGTCAACCTAATTAAGGGAAAACAAACAAATATGAAATATGGTAGAAAATTGGATAACACAAATGAGAGTTTAGCTAAGAGAAGGAAAGCAGTTAGAGCAGTGTACCAATGCTTTTCTTGTAGAAGATCACCAGTGAGTTCAGACTCTTTGACCCATGAATCATGATACCGAATCCTTGTTGTTCCATTGATCAGCAATATAGCGGGAAAGCTGTGAATACCATTACTTGAGAGGACACTGAATAGCAGCACAGAAGTTATCATCCTAAAGGTAGTTGCAAAAAACAGTGTGCTGGCAACTTATAAGGATTTGGAACAGAGCAACTGAAATGATTTGCTTCAACATACCTTGGCATGATGGATGATTCTTCAACCACCAAGTGCTTTATTTGAGGGAACATTGAGTTAAGGGCATCAAAAGCAGGTCTAATGCTGCGTGAGAATGGACACCATGATGAATAGAAGAGAACAGAATAATAAGCACTGACAGTAGTTGATTTTTTTCTCACCAGAACTCAGCTCTTTCTGGTGCACTGGTGCTGCACTGTTCTCACCAGAACTCAGCTCTTTATCAAGCATCTCTCCGCTCACCTTCAAAATGATTTGAGATAAATCATACAAAAACTCCTCATTCGCATTTGCTCTCACAAATAAAAAGGAAAAATAATCCAAAGAGATTTTGAATTACAACTTACAAGCATAAATATCAGACAAAATTCGATTTGTGATGAAGCAGAAATCTGCAGGCAAGGAGGAATCACAATCATAAACAAGTATTCATAATGATTAGAGAATCACTAGTTCAATTAATCCTCAAACTCCCATCTTCCTGTACAAGTATCATAAATCAAATTTCTAACTCTAGGTGCTGAGACTAAAAGGTTGTTTTGAATTACTATGTAAATTTCCAACTCTAGATGCTAAAGAGGATTTGAGTCATTGTTCCCGGAGTGGATGTACTTTGTTGTTTTAACTATTTTCTTAGATCTGCATGCGTAATATATTTGAAAATTAAAGGTGAAGAGAAGATGCTAAAATCTCCCCTCAGTTCGGCAAACATGTATACTGCGAAAAAGGAAATTAATTTTTAAAACTTCTAAGTAACTTTGATTGGTTCTCCTCTTAAAGAGATTAAATCCTTGAAAAAATTTCAAAGTTGGTAATATCTATCTAGAATTGTAGAAAAACTTTGATAAGAGTTTAAATTAACTTAATTCTTTCCCAATTTACAACTGAGTTTACTTCCAAATTGTTTGCATCTTTTAAGAAATAAGGCTATTTCTTTCCCTAATTATTTCTAATTTATTATCAATTTAGTTTGGATTGTAATCTATATAAGGACCCTAATTTCTCTCATGTAATTCAGTTTTGCATAATAATATTCTTTTGTGAGTTTTCATTATGTATAAGCTCGTCAATTTGAAATAGTTATCCCTCGTGACACATTAATTTGCCTCGATTTTGTGTTAGTTCAAGTTCAATTTTCATGATGCGTCAATTTGGCATCAGTGTCCCCATGCGCATCAATATTTTGTATTCACTGCCAATGAGCATCGAGAAAATCACTAGCCAAACTACCAATAAATATATTGTCAAAGGCAAATATCTTTTGTAAGACGTAAATCAGTTATCCCATCACTAACTTAAATAAGTTACTGATCTATCTAAGTGTATATCATTTCAACCTTGATGACACATTTTGCACACATATTTAATGATGACCAAAACACACCGTATATGAATCTTACAATAATACAATCATCACTTACTTTCCCTTTAAACTGAATTAGAAAGGCACGTATCCATGCAAGATCAAACAATGCTAGGGACAAATTATCAACTTATTACCAACTTCAAGTCTATAAAATATAACCTCTCCAATCTATGAGAAGAACACAACATTATTTAACAAATGGGAACACGGAGAAAGTTCAATAAAATGTTCTAGATGTTTCTCAATTCCAAAAAGGGGGAAAAACAATAGATTAAGACAAAAAAACATGTAGTTAACTATTTTTTGTGAAAACCACAGACCCTTCTTATCTTCAGCCAGCATTGTGGTTTCTTTTATTCTAAGGGAGATTGTTAAATGAGCAATAAGAGATCATGCCAATACAAGAATAATCCAGAACAACTAGACAATATCTTAAATTAGTAGCCAATTGTCTAGCATTAGAAAATGGACACTGAAATTGGTTCCTACATAGAACCTAGGTTAGGTTCATAGTATGTGGCAGCATAATCCTAAGTGCTCCAAAAAAATGTTCCTTCCCTTCATATTAAAGGAGTCAAACGATTTAGTTAAGGGTGGGGGGGGAAAATCATGGTGCACACAACAAGGCATAAGGGCGGCTTGAAGCTTCTGCCAATACAGGTCCCAGGGAAGGGTCTACTATATGCAGTCTTACTTGCTTTGCAAAAGACTGTTTCCAAAACTCGAACCGGTGACCTCTAGGTCACAGCAGAAACTTTACCATTGTGTTAGACTGCTAGGGCTCCCCTTCACACAACAAGGCAATACGGTTAGATTATTTATGAGTTCACAATTAAGTTAAAATTTTGGCTGACTTATTCCATCTTAGCATAGGTCCACCTCAACGTTTATACAAGAATTACTTAAAAGAGGTCAACAAGTACTTAACATATTCTATCAATCTTGCACTTTCTGCACCTTGAGTTGGACTTCAATGAACACATTTTTTTCACTCAACTGCTCAAGCAAGCCAAAAGTAGGTTAACTGAAATTGACGCCTAAAACTAAATAAAAGCAATGAAATTTGCCCTACTTATGGTTTGATTCCCAGCCTGTAATCAAATATTCAACACATAATCAATGCAATAAAAAATAACGACTCCCAATTAACCTATTTCAAATAGTCAAACACACACGGGACACCAAGAATAGCAATTTTAAGAATTGCAACAGGGATTCTTCTAAGACCTAGCAATAGAAGAAAAATCAAACCCTAAATAATCTCGTCACCAAAAAAACGACATCCAAGCACTCGCCTTTGTACAATAATACTCAAGGGGGATACAAGGAGTGTACCTCGACGGGCGGAGACAGATCAATCCGAGAAGGGCATTGAGATCCAAGGTGGTCGAGGAAGGAGAAGTCCGAGCGAGGACACACAGGCTGCGATCGTTGGCTAGCGAAGGAGGCGACTGGGGTGAGGAGGAGGAGGAGGAGGAAGGCGAGGACGTGATGGCGAGAGGATCTGGCCATGGGGAAAGGGTGGGAGAGCGCAATCGGGAAGAAGCGCGAGGTGGTTGGGAGAAAGGAAAGAGGGGAAATCTTCCGATCCTTCCTCTATCAAATCGCTCTTCTTCGCATTTGCACGTGGATTAGGTTGGTCTTCCAGAAGATTGCCAGGTTAGTTTCATATCGGATCCAAGTAGAATCCGAACTCAAATCCTGAAACATCGAATCATAAAACACATTCCATTAAATGTCTCACACCGTCGTCCGCTCCCTCGCACCGTCCAGGAGGCGTTTGGATCCGTTTAGGAGGGATCAATGTATAGATATCTATTTTGATCAATAAATCTTTTTGATTTGGGATCAGAAGAGGATTAAGAATTTGGGACGGATCTCGCCTAAGGCATGACCGCATGAGATGATGCCAACTGAAGGATGTATTCAATCAAAATATTTATTAATTTTATTAATTTATTTTTTAGTGATAGATTTGTATCGAGTTAAAAATTTTTTATTAATATTTATAAAATTATATAGAGTTGTGAAAAAAATTTATAGAGTTTTAGAAATTGTTTTGCAAGACTATTACAAATATTTATAATTTTTTTTATAGAAACTTATAAATTTCATAATTTAATAATATATTATAAGTTATTATCTAACACTTTCGTTCATTGTTTTGCAAGACTATTACAAAATTGTCTTTGAAATATTTGTCTGGATACACTGGATTTGTGGAGAAATAATCATTGAAGAGTCTCATATGCATGACTTCACGATTTATTTGAATGAACATTTTTCTTTGGCATATATCGTTATTACTTTGATATGTTTCAACTATTTGTCAGATTTGTTGAAATATCAATGATATTAACTTATTCCCTGTATCATAACCTTCGTCATCAACTTCAACATGAACTTCATTTTCACGTATCGAGTCGAAGATGATCTATTTGAAGATTGAGACATTTTTTAGTAAACGAATTCATAGCTAGTATGTTTTAAGAATGAAGAATTATAAATCTCAAAATGACTATTTATTTTTTATTGTCAACGACTATATTCCAACAGTTATATTATAACGACTATATTAAGTCTAGTTTGGAACGGTTATATTAATTGACTAAGAATTAAAAATGAATTGAAAAGGCACAATAATAGAAAATTACATTAACTGAAAAATATAATAATTGAAAAAGTACAATAATTAAAAATTTTAATAAATAAAAATTACATATTTCATATTCCCATAATCTCTTAAGATAGATGTTCATTGATGATAAGTTGATCCTCTGTTATTTGCGAAGTATCCTTAAAAAGGATTGCGTATTCCTTTAGTTGAAGTTTGGTTAAGGCAACTTTTGCTTTTATTTCAGCAGCTTTTGCTTTCATTTCAACAACTTTTACTTTCATCTCCTCAACTATCCAAAATTGGTGTCATGCCTTTAATGTTTAATTTCATTTTGCATTTTCCCTTTCTTTTGCTACATTCTGAAACATTGAATGAGTATCTTCTTTGTCTAGGTTTATATATAGAC
>JBAMIB010396310.1:0-10379 GCA_037177415.1 Kaempferia rotunda | reverse complement strand
CTAAGGATCATGAGCTGGTTTAATGCTGGAATACATTAGATCTGCCCAGTCATTTCGGTAGATTCAGTAGTGGGAGGTCGCGAAGTAAGGGGGCGTGTTAAGTTGAGAATTTCTAACATTGTGGCATCCTTTTCTAGGTTGGGGTTTGAGTTTCGAAGTTTCAAGAACTCCTTAAGAACTCTATAAATGTTAATACAAAAAACAAAAGCCTCTTTACTTGTAGTGAAATCCAGGCTTTCGGATATTTAGTCGTTGGTAACCGACTACTTAGCCGATCGTCTGCGTGTCAGGGTGCTCTGTGGCGTCCTGCCATCAGGTACGCGTTTGACCGTGAAGGAAAGAAAAGCCTGAGCGAGTCATCTTTCTCTTGGTTTTGTGATCGTATAGATCCTTACCTTGATAAACCGCTTAAACTAGATGGCGTGGTTCCTGCGACCGGCCTACTGGGTCAGTCGATTGTCGGAGGAGGTAAGAGACGTATATTTGCCATGGGTCACTATGTGAACCAAAGGGACGAACGATAGTGACGTGGCCACTTCATCAGTGGCTTATGCGGAGGCGGATCCCTACTGATGGGACCTTTAATCAGACAAAACCTCTGGACCGCTTAGTAGGCAAGCAGCATTGCTACTCATTTGACTTTCTGTCTGCCTAGGTGGCCTGGCCGATTCATGTTCTTTATGAGATAATAGCTGTTGGTGAGGCCCGAGAGTAACGACGGGGTGCAGTAGTTGCTGCATTAAAGAGGAATGTATTTAAGGAACGAGCGATAGCGACGTGTAAATAAAGGGGGATCTTGGATTAATTTCGTAGCGGCCTCTCTTTTATTACACCTCTTGGCCTCTCTTTGCGCTGTCTCACCACATAGTGAGATGGTGGTGCGCAGAACAAGTGTACCCACAGAGGGTATTTCGTGATTATGCGGTTCTCGGCGATGACGTTGTCTGATTCCCGCGTTGCCGCAATATACGAAAAGACTCTCGTTGGTGTACAGATAGATTATCAGAAAGATCTAGTATCATCTAGCGGGGCTGCCGAGTTTGCTAATAAATGAAGGGGCGACTGGTAAGGAGCGTAGAAGCGACGTGAAGATGAGTGTGGATTTCAGTCCTATCTCTATTCGAGACCTTTTTAATTCTCATCATCCTTTCGGGCTGGCAACGTCAAAAAGATCCTCATCTCTGTTTTCCACTCTTGATGAGATTAGGTGGTGCTGGCTTTCGTCAGCTTGCAAGGTGGCAGCATCGGCTAAATAAACATTTGAGTCGTTCTTTATACATGAAGAGTCTACTTCCCACCGAGCTTTGGCTTGGTAGAGGTAGACCGCTGAATCCTTACTAAAAGGGTAAAAGATCACCAAAGCAAGAAGGTGCAGCCCAGACAGTTGAAGATGCCGCCTGAAGAGGCCAAAATCTCGCCATTTCTCCTGTCTTCCTTTGAATCAACTGAGAATTGTTGCTTTCTTCTATTCTACAGGCACACACATTCCTCATTCGAGGCCTAATCTGATCCTTCCCATCGTATACCGCTCCCTCACTTAATCCCGTCCACTAAACCCAGGGGCAACTAAAGGAGCGGTGACGTTTAGTTAACTGCATCTTCGTTGGCTTTCGTTCAGTTAGGGTTAGCGCTCTCATTTGAGTCGCTCCGCACCGCTTCACTCTTATCTTGCTTAGAGGTTCAAGACAGAGCTGGCCGGACGTCCCTTCGGCACCCTTATTTGCTAATGAAGAGTGATTCGCACCCGCCTCCGACTTACGTGGAATCGGGTGCTCTATTACTACCATTCATGGGCGAGTGGAGCACCATACTCCTTGAAAGGTCGGCATTCCTGACTACGATTCCGGTGGGCAGTGATGGGATTCGGAACCTTACGCGCTAGTGATTGGGGATCAGGTAGTCCAGCCTGACCCGACGGACTATCCCAGACTTCTCTCATCACAATTCCGATCTTAGAAAAGGGGTCCCTTATCACACTCTTCAAACGACGGAACTGCCACAATCGCATTGGAATGGAATGTAGCCTTCACACTCTTGATAAAGCCTTGCTCGTACGTATCGGCTTCACACCGCTTCAATCCTCTCGTAAACTGCCCTTCGTTCGATCCAATTATCCTTCGACAAGGACTGATCCAGGGCTTTACCCGTAATGACGGTTGAATTAGCAATTACCATTTAATAAGCCAAGCTCTTAATATAGTCGCAATGGCCCCGGAAATGCTTCCCATACATCTCGATCAGGTAAATCAAAGCGAGAGTGGTAAGGCTTGCGGAAAAGACTGGTTGCCATGAAGGAGCCGGTGATGCTTATGTCTTACCGACTCGGTATGCTCTTTTAGAATTGCCCAATAATCTTAATACCCCGCCCATGACGAAAAGGAAAAGAGAATCTTGAAACTTCTATTATACGCTTCATATTCTATCTTGCGGACAGAGGTAGTTACGTTAAGGTTACGTTAAGGGCAAGGGCGGCTCGCCTCGACCGTGCCGATGATGGTCGATGGTCGAGTTATATAAGAATCGATCGATCGGGCAATTTCGTTCGATGGTTCCGGGGCGTGAGGACCTAGGCGCTTTGGGGCCTTCGGCCTCCACGTAAAGGGCTTCGACGGGGCTGTCCCTCTCGCCTTCTGCTCCGGGCTCCTTACGCTGATTCGTTTGCGGCTTGGTCTATTCCCCTTGCCTTCCTTTCTTTGTGGAACTCCGTTCCTCTTTCCTTTATTTCAGATCACTCTCCGTACCACATTCTGTGCTTTTTCGATCGGGATTATGAATCCAGTTGCATTCCAGTCCGGGAGCTAGGCCTGAGACCCCCGACCTACGGGAGTTCGAGGTCCGGAGTGCTTATAGGAATGTGGCACACTCATCTGGTAAGCAGCTTTCACGGTGCTTCAACAATCACTCTTTTCCGGGCCTCGGCTATCGTCTCTGCTCTCGCGTAAGCTACGGAGTCTCTGCTCTCAAGTCAGGTTATCCGCACATCGTGCCTTTTTGGCAATCAAGTCAAGCTCTCTACGTCGCTATCGCTCGTTCCTTGCTTTCCATCAGTCCTTGCACTCTATGAGTTCTTCTCTCATGAAGGGCTCTATTCGAGAGTGAATGAGATTAATTACAAATAATGACGAGTCAGGAGCAAAGCCGAACGGGGGTCAAGGATATCGGACGTTCGGGAAAATGCCCCAATTGCCCAAATCTCCTTTCCTAATTTCTGCCTGACCAGTCTGTCTAGTGATGGCCGTCCTTTCTCTTATTTGTATTTTGGCTCTATAACTTCTTAGCCAAGAAGGAAAGAGTAGTCAGGGAAAAGAATCATCTATAGCCTCTTCTCTCTTTCCTAACCCCGAACCTCTTGACTGGCTTTTCTGGCTTCTTCAGGGATCATTCCCCTCTAGTGTCTTTGGGCGCGAGGAACGACTCTGTGGACGATGACAAGCCCATCCCCCTTCACTCAATTCAACTGCTGGAAGAAGCCGGCCGATCCACTCAACATCGTTGTTTTGAAGTCATTAGTTCATAGAAAGATGAGTGGACAGGAAGAAAGTGGGATGAGAACGACGGTGACTACAGCAGGATCACACCTACAGTAGGGTTAGATGCGTAGTGAGTCGATGGAACTGACAGGTGAGGCGATGCTACATTCATATTCATCATATCTTTGGGAAGGCCAGAAGCAAAGGAAGAGGCGCAGGAGTGGAGGGAAGGGTCAAGCTCTGGTGCCAGAGTGCGGACGTGTCGAGATTGGTTTGATCTTCTTGGAGCCGTGCAAACCTCTTCCCGGATTAGTACTCAAAGAAAGCCAGGTCATAGGAATGGATTCCAGAGAGATAGAAGATAGGGTTTAGCTTGGAAAGGGATTATGTAAGCTCATGAGCGCGTCGTTTCACTCGCCCCTCTTCTTGTGTCGGAATAGAAGCTCTTGGTGATAGAATGAATTGGTGCATGCCTTATGCCTTCCACTATTGACGTCAAAATGAGTATGGCTCTACTCTGAGCGCGACATCTTAACATTCTAAGTAGTCTCTTGTTGTCCCGCGAAAGAACAACAGAAAGAAGCGCCACGCCAGCCAAAGCAATCTCCTTATCGGCGGAAGCACTCTTCACTTTCGGTGCGGAAATACGTATTAGCAGGTCACCTTATGAGTCCCTCCTAAAGCATGCAACCGGGAATTCCTTAAATGGAGCGGACGAAAGAGAAGAACCTATCGGAAAGAACTCATGGAAAGCTAACAGGAATGCAAGGGGCGACTGGTAAGGGCCGAGTGTAACGACGGGATCGTTTTCTAGTTAGGAATGGTACACCTGCTATTTAGTATTCGACCTGGTGCTTCAGGGGCCTAAATATCATATATTTTTGTTGGTAGATCCTTTTCTTTCCCATATAAGATTGTTTTTTGAATCCGCTAGAGAATATTTGTATAAATTGCGTAGCAATTTACGACTTCTCTGCCTCTTATATACATTACCATTCACGACTGATATATACGATCTTTCATATCCGTAGTTTTGAATAACTATAGCCATGAACTTGACTACTATAAGTTGCTGGGATCGACCTAAAGGGAGAGGGTCAAAATGACTGTTTTAGCACACGGATGTGATGATGTTCAGTATATTCATCAAAAAGTTTGTGATGAAAGAAAGTATCTAAATATAGAAGTGCAGCGCGCACCATAAGGAATTTTCTGAGGGTATGTATAATAGCTCGACTACTCAGGAGAGGGAGAGGAACGAGTGATAACGACGTCTCATATTAGGCTGCGTTTTGCTTTCATTGAATTTGGAATGGTATACAAGAGTTAGTCAATACTGATCTCTTTATATTTATATAACAGACTTTTGAGATCCGATTTGAGACTGGGACCTTAAACAACAGGATTCGCAGCAACGACACTTGACTTTTTTTATAGGCGCAAGTGACTGACTTAGCTTGTTGCTAGATTTTGTTATGAAGAAATTATTTAAAAAAAGAAAAGAAGATCGAACTGCATGGTTCCTTATGTATCTAGTTTTGCTAGGAAGTGAAAACGTACTTATTTGGCTAAGAAGCGCCATGAGTCAAATAATTATGCGGGGCCGAATAGTAGGGAAGTGTTTCCGCGAGTCAGAAAGTAGGATCAGCGCACGGATCCTTCTTTCTATAGTAGGAAGACAAGATCGCAAGGGAATTACTAGTTCCATGGCCGAATCCGGGTATACCTAGAAAACTACCAACGGATCCTTCCACTTCGGTAACAGAGGCTAAAAGGTACGAACGAAGAAAGCTTGTTTGGGCTTTTAAAGGCTTCGCACCTTGGTACCAGATCAATTGAATTAGCTGGCCTAACCAAGCGAAAGGTAAGACCTACACGAGCGAGTGAGTCTTCCACTGAAGCAAGAGTATACGCAGTGGGTGCCATTGGAGAAAGCGGGATAATATTATATGAAAGAGTTCAAAGTATAAAATAGAATATATAAATAAGCGAGTGACTGACTCTTGAACTTCCATTTTCTCGCTTAAGAGACTGATACATTCCTTTGTCTTCCTCTTCTTTATATTCTAAGTGGGCCAATCCGTCCAGTACCTATGTCCGTTCATCCATGATAAACCTGAAATGTAAGTACTCTCAAAACTTCTTCAATTAGCTTGGCGAATTGCTTTCCTTTCCTGAGCTTATGTCAATTTGGTCTACGTACGAGCTTTCTTCCGGGTATAGCACCATAGCCCTATGTTCTTATTCTTGCTGCTTGGCCCAATGCCTTAGCCTTGAATGATTCTGCTATCATTAGAAATGGTCTATGTTGGAGAAGGCTAAATTTCCTATGAGATTACATCTGTTAGTCCAGTCTGTAGAAGTGGTGCATTTCTTTATGAGAGAAAGTGGCCTATAGCCCTCTCGTCTAAGGCCTAAAACCGATGAATCAAAGCCTATCGTCTCAGCCTTTCCCTGAGTGAATTTATTTCATGGTAGCCCTCCTAGTTAACTCCTCTACATTGCTCAACCTCTCTGTGAAATCCTTGTACAACTCTGAGAAGTCCTCCCCAAGCCTATCTGATGGCTGGCCAGTCACTATCTTGTAACCGCATAGACTATTTGTGGCATTTTGAGCCTTATGAGCTAAATGGTGAAATGCATATAACAAGCACTCAACATAAGTAAAGTCAATCTCTTCCCTCTTCCGAGGCATGTAATTCTTTAACAGCTGAACAATGGAAGGAAGAATATGGCGTGAATCCTGTGGCAGAGTGCAAGGTGAAATTTATTCAAGTGCTTTAAGCTTTAGTTCCTCAGGAAGCTCATCAAAAGCAGGTATAATTAACTTGTTCAAATAGGTCATCAACTTGCTGCTTGATGCACCCCGCAGATAAAAGGGATTTTAGAGTTGACCAGGCCTTGTAGAAGCGAAGATCGATGTCCGTCCCAGCCCGCCCTTTTAGTGCACTTTCGGGAGACTACGGGGGTACACTGATAGAGACTCGACCACTTTACCGACAGCCCTAGCAGCAGCAGAGCAGCTATTAGCCATTCTCCTGACTTCTATAGATGGTGAGCTGATCGCTTAAGCAAGCAGTTACTCCCTTCGAACTGAACTATCCGCTTATTGGGAATCCCTGATCTCTGCTAAAGGTGAAATCTCTTTAGTACCCAAGTACCTATCCCTATTCGGTGCTTCAAAAGCTGGTTACCTCCTCTCTGTCTTAGCCGAGCTAGCTTTGTTTTATTCGCTTCGATCCGCTTAGTCTCGCTAGTTCTTTCCTCTACCAGTCCCGGACTCATCGAACCTTGTTTCAGAATAGCTCCTTTCCGTTTCGCTCCTCTCCCTATCTG
This sequence comes from Kaempferia rotunda, assembly GCA_037177415.1. NCBI lineage: Eukaryota > Viridiplantae > Streptophyta > Magnoliopsida > Zingiberales > Zingiberaceae > Kaempferia > Kaempferia rotunda. The sequence continues at coordinate 3,573 of JBAMIB010396310.1, read as the reverse complement.
GTTTGGTATGGTTACCCCCTTTCCCTATTTAATAGCATCTTAACTTCAGATCCCTTAGCATCTTCTTCCCTTGGTCGAGTAGCTTGCCTTCCAGTTTGTCTTTCTTTAGTAAGTCATTCCCTTTCAGTTATAGTTGAGGCAATCAACGAAGCCTACCCGGTTCTATAGCTTGAAGAGTCAAAGGCAGGGAGAAAGTTTATAGCTACCCTCAGCTAAAGCTCTTTTGATCATAGGCACACGGAACTTTTCCACATTAGGAAAAGAAGATAAAGACAGATCCTTATAGATCTGGTCCAGTTCTAAACAAAGTAGATGTACTTCATCTACTGAGCTCCTAGTGATAAAATTCCTACTAATTCTTCTTGAACTAATCATCAAAGTAGTAAGTAAACAAACAAACACCCAACTTCTCCCTCTCAGGCTAAAGAGTAAATATAGCCCTTGCCTTTAATACATGTTACATTGGATTTGCTAGTATTCCTACGGGGCCTTAGTATTCCGAAGAGTCATCCTAATGTTGCTAATGTTCCGGTCTTCAAACAAGAACTAGGGGGCTCGTTCGACCTGGCGCTGATTAGACGTGAGGTCGAACATGTCCCGCTTCGCCCTATGGAAACTAACAGACGTGTCTAAATATTGTCGCGGGAAAGATTGAATAAATAAAGGAAGAATAGAATGCACTCCTATTGAATTCGCTTTTGCCCTTTCAGTCGAGTAACTACCTTCCCCCTATCCCCCAATAGGTTTCGGGTGCTCGTATGAGTTGTAGAGGAGATTTGGGAGAGGCTTGCTATCAGAGTCTCTTTCTTGGCCGCTGTCGGAGGGAGAACCCGAACAAAGAAGGAGGTTTTTCCTGAGGCTGTTTTCTATTCATCTTTGGATTATCATCATATATAGATATATATTATTATTATACAAGAATCATAAGACTACTACTAGTAGAAATTCCGCGCTTACTTGCCTAACCCCTTCGAATATAATTGCTCTTTCGAGTGTAAGTCTTACCCGTTCCTATCATGAGACCTTGAGTCATTCTGCTTGGCGGAGAGGACGAGATGGCAGCTATGCGTGTCAACCACACATGGACATTGACTGATTTACCAGCAGGCAAGAGAGTGAAGGGTGGGTCTTTACCTTTAAGTACTTAACTTTCCGGATGGGACAATTGAGAGGAGGAAAGCTTGTCTAGCGGCCAAAAGCTAGACTCAAATCCCAGGTAACAAATTCTACTGAGACTTTCTCCTGCGGAAATGAGTTCTAAAAATGGATGTTCCGATGTTGAGGTATTCTATTATCACAACCCAAAAGGGTGGGGTTCCATTACCAAGCTCTTCGCCTTTAGAGAGCAAAGGGGATATGGAGCAGGCCTTGAAATAGGTATAATAGGAATCTATATAAGCAATAGGACCTTTCACAGAGACCAAGGCCAGAACCTCCATCTCAGAAGGGAAATCCCACGGGCACATCTTTACTAGGCATTCCCATCTCTCAAAGAAAGAAGTAGCCCGTCCGATAAAAGATGCAATAGCAGTCCTTCCTCCAACAGATGCGGATGAATTAGCTGCAGATAGTCCGACAACAAGCTTTTCCAGTGAAATCTTGAAAGCTGCCCTTCTTCTTTCAACCCGCATGGATGTCTTTAAATTAAAAGATAAGAAAATCCTCCCGGCTCGGCCACTCTATTTTCTTAATTAAGCTTTCCAACAGGCTAGAAGGGCTAATAGGGCATTCATTAAGGGCTAGAGCTTCAAGCAAAAGGGCTTGTGCCACTAAGGAAGAGAAGGAGTTGTTTGCAGGTTTTACATTATAAATATAAAGGTTTAGAATCCTCCATTTGTGAACATGAAGAGCCGATTCGTACCCTATTCCTAAGGCTATAGCGGAATCCCCGACTGCTGAATTACCTGATGAGATAGCTTGAACAGCGGAAATCTCCGATTGAAGCTGAATCTCCTCTCCTGGGCCTAGCTCTCTTTCTTGAAGAACCTAGCCGGGAATGAACTTCCTTTTCATAGCTCGGAATGAATTTCCGTATCATCTTTCCGGAAGTGCGAGATTCACTATCCTTTCTTACGTTAAGGAAGATGCCTTCATCAATCTGGCAAGAGGTTGTTCGCTTCCTTTCTTCAAAGCAGGAAATATGCGCTAAAGGTAGATATTAGATATTCGTTTCGGGGTAATATAGAGAAATCTATTCTATTTCTTTCCTAGGTGACCTCCTGCACTTGTTCCTTCTTCTCTTCTCTTGCTCACGGATGGCTTCTACCGGCTAGCTTCTTTCAAGGCAAGGGGAGCTCATCTATTCATTTCCCTCTTACGAGCCTATGCTCAGGATGTTCTTCGATCCCAGGAAGTTCTTCGCTCGTAGGCTACCCCCGTTCTAAGCTTAGATCAATACCTACTGGTACTGGTTCCATCAATTTCATTTCCTCGGCCCTGAGCAATCTAAACTTTTTGAGATCAAGAAAACAAGCCTTTTGGTGCTAAAATAACCCTTGGGTAAGGATGTTTTGGTAAGGACGTCAAGAATATACGGCCGAGGTTTAATAAAGAAAATTCAGTGATCGGAGGACTCCTCCTCCCTCGCCTTTACTTCAAACTCCTAAGAAGAATTCCTATTCCTTCGAGCAGAACTCAAAGCGATCATAGCGCGGATCCCCTTACCTACATAGCCATTCTTGCGGATCCGGGCGTGGTTGTTTTGCAAGATTTCGCTTTCAGTTCGTAGAGTGGATCAAACATGTCTTCCGCTTGATTCGTTGGTGAGTCCCTTCGTTTGCTTTGTGTGCTCCTTCGGTTTTCTAGTAGCAAGATGTGGCTTTTGCTTTGAAGATTGAATCAGTGGTCAGCCTGCGCTTGAACGACGGCATTCCAAGAAGCAACTTCCATAGGAAGTTGTAGCTCAGTCTATCTTTCTGCCCAGAATGAATGCCCAACGGAACCTACTCCACTGAATCGAGGTACTTTGGCATAAAGCCCAACAAACAATTGCTTAACGAATGTATCTAAGGCTATCAGATATACCGATTTGCTTCAGTGAGAAATTTGGCCGAAAAGTCTTCACATGCTTTCGCTTGAAGCTGAAGGAACTTCTTTTTGCTATTTGAAAACTGTAGGATAGTGGACCCACCCACTGGAATAAGAACTCGAGCAGACCCACCAACGATTTTCGCTGAACCGTCAAAGCCAGGCCAAGAGTCAAAAAGATAAGGAGTATGGAATTTTGAGATGTACAGACAAAGAAAGTTGCTGCTTCTGATCTATCTTATTCCGAAGAAAGCCTGAGGGCACTGTTCCTAGCTGCTCTTGCACATGATCTTTTGACCCCGCTTCTTTATTTCACTTCTGCTTTAGGGACAACCTATTTCATTGGTTTCTCAGCCTCGAGTACAGAGCTCTTTCCTTTCGGATCTTGCTTTCACCCCCTAAGAAGACTCTAATGAGTAGTCTACTTTGTTTGAAGTGCCCGTTTTTAGCCTAGTATGTAGACGGAATCGCTTTCCAATTAAGATTAGTTACTCTGTCATTAGCTAGTCTTCGGAGTACCTTTGTTTTGTCTAGCCCAGGTTTCTA
>JBAMIB010396291.1:0-10381 GCA_037177415.1 Kaempferia rotunda | reverse complement strand
TAATATCTTATGCTTTTAAAATGTAAAATAATTTTTATAACTAAGTCATATTATCTAAATATTAGTGTAAACATATAAAAATTATATAAATAAACTTTGTATGAATCTATATTTTGTAAAATATTGTGAAGGAAGAAAATTCCTTTATATATATTTATGTATTTATTAGGATTTTTTCATTTCTTTCTTTCGTTGCTCTTCCCTTGCTCTTCACAGGAAGCAAAGTCTACAGCCCTAGCGAAGGGGAAAGAAGGGAGAGGGGGAGGAAGATGGATGTGGTGAAGGCCCAGCAGTTGTCCGGTAGGGCAGTGGAGAAGGTGATCGTCCACCCGCTGGTGCTGCTCAGCATCGTCGACAACTACAATCGCGTCGCCCGCGACACCCGCAAGCGCGTTGTCGGCGTCCTACTCGGATCCTCCGCCAAGGGCACGGTCGACGTCACCAACTCCTACGCAGGTCAGGCCTCTTCGCCTTGATCCCAGTCTCGGTGCCTCGGCCGCATCCTGTGATCTGAGTGATAATTTCTTACTGTTAGGTTAGACGATTGTCTAGATAGATCGTGACGGAGCGAGGCTAAGTATGATAATCTCTTTCTTGATTCATTTAGTGGTTGATAATGTGTTCGTTGAACATTATAATTGCTTGGGGATGCAGATGGTGTCTTGGTGAACAAGTTAAGGCGTTATGTACTGCTTAATTCCTGCTCATAGGCCATGGAGTCTTTAAGACTTTTCCTGAGACTAGATTCATTTTTAAGACTTTGGTTTTTTACTTGTTGATATTATATTTGGTGGTTTGAGGATTTGAGCATTTTCTTTCAATAGATTGGGATTGGTTTCTCTGATGTAGTCTAGGTGAGTGGAACCGAGATTGACATTGGCGAATCCTATTTCTCCTGAGAGTTTGAAATTTGTGATGTTTACAACAAATAATCAAAGGCAGAGATAACTACCTCAAATCAAATAGATGGTGGAGTCAATGAGATTTCATTAGATTATTTAATAGTTGAGGATCATATTTATTCCCCTTGTTTTTTGTTCTGTAGTTTAAGACTATAAGTCCAGATCCTACCTCTGATATGACCAAACAATCTAGACACTGAATTGGATAACGTGAACTATGCTTAGAACGTATAGGGTAGGGGAACGAGAAGGCATTTATGTTTTTTTCTTGATTTAGATACAAAAAATGAGAATGGCAAATGAAAGTTAGTTGTTAGTTTTTATTTTTTTTCAGTTTCATAGATATGATTTAATCATTATTCTATAATCAAATGGATATGTGAAGTAGGAAGTTTTTACTCGTTCCATTAATAAAACACCAAACTTGATATTAATCCTTATTCAGATGGATATTTTGAAATATAGATCTTTGCTTATTGATGAAGTAAATGAAATATAATTCAAGGACAGATTTTGGATTATGTTGGTGTTGTGAGTTAATTGCTCAAGTGGTCATTTTTTTTCCTTGAATTTTTCAAAGTGGGCTGGTTTATATTGTACTTGGAGCACATTGCTGTTCTGTGAACAGATCCTTCTTAACCAATTTTGCTTTTCAACCGCCTTATGCTAGAATTATGCCATTTCGCTGGTTTATGTTCCTCACATCTTAACAATTGTTTCAGTGCCTTTTGAAGAGGATGAGAAAGACTCGAGCATTTGGTTTCTGGATCACAATTATCACGAGTCAATGTTTTCTATGTTCAAAAGAATAAATGGTGCTGACCAGTTCAAACTTTGAATTTTTTGTGAAAGAATACTAATCTTTCTTTTTGTGCCTAAGTCAATCTGCTTGTTTGTAGCCAAGGAGCACGTTGTGGGTTGGTATAGCACAGGGCCCAAGTTACGGGAAAATGATTTGGATATCCATGCTTTGTTTAATGAGTAAGATTATCAGTTCACTTAGTCGTTTAATTTAACATTTTTTTAAAACAAAAACTCTTCTGTCCTAAAGCCAGTATCAGAGAGTTAACACTTACCTAGTTCCTTATTAAAGTATGATCACTGGTTCTCTGTCTACCCCTCTGAATAGATATCAAGTGGTCAGGATGACTTACTCTTTCTTATAAATCGTTAACTGGTGCTTTGTAGCATTAATTTTGATGGAGTTAATTTGTCAGTTAACTATCTTTGGGAAACAATAAATAACTTTAGTTGGCTGTACTGAATTGAAATTTTTTGGGCCATTTTCCTTTTTTAATAAATAACATTTTGGATCTAGTTGGCTATATCATATTAATGTGTTGTGCTTATCACTCCAGCTATGTTCCAAATCCTATCTTGGTAATCATTGATGTCCAACCTAAAGAGCTTGGCATACCTACAAAAGCATACTATGCTGTGGAAGAGGTCAAAGAGGTGAGTGTGTATGGGTCTAATGAATTTTAATGTGTTTGTTTATTTAATGAGTTTTATTGAATTTTTATATTTGGCTGTAGAATGCGACACAGAAAAGTCAGAAAGTGTTTGTCCATGTGTCCTCAGAAATTGCAGCTCATGAAGTTGAGGAAATTGGTACTTATTTGTTCAATTGAGACTCCCATGATTCTTTAAATATATACATACACACATATACTATTCAACTAGTAGTTGAGTACCCATCTGTGTGGCTGAATATTCTGTTTGTGAAAATAAACTAGCGAAGTGTTTATGTGGACTAATTTCTCCTCTGTTTGCAGGAGTCGAACACTTGTTGAGAGATGTCAAGGATACAACAATCAGCACTCTAGCGACTGAGGTTATTACTCCTGATTGAGCAGTGCAGCATTAACCCTACTGATGTTTGAATTTTGTGATACATGATCTGAGATGATCGTTAAAATCTTGATCTTGTGCAGGTCACTGGCAAACTCACAGCTCTGAAGGGGCTAGATGCAAGGTTACACGAGATACAAAGTTATCTAGAACTTGTCATTGATGGGAAACTGCCTCTGAATCATGAGATTTTGTACAACTTGCAGGTACAGTACATCGTGTCTACGAGGATTTCTTGTTAATTTTTCCTTCATTTTTCTCTGCTTAAACATCAAAATTTTCCTCTCTAATAAAGTGTTCAGTAATTTTCTATTCATATATGCATATTTTCATTACAAACTTGCATTCACCAGTGTTTGAAATCTAGCATATCGAAGCATATATGTGATCATATTCTTTGTGCTGATCCAAATCCAAGTAAATTATCCCTTGCAGGACATTTTCAATCTACTTCCAAACCTCAATGTGAACGAATTAATCAAGGCGTTTGCAGGTAATTTTGTTACCTGCAGAAAATCAGAAGCAAAGTCTTTGCAAATTCTTTCCTTTTTTCAAGATTTTCGACATTTTTATTAACATTATTTCCTTTCCATTTTTTTCAGTGAAAACAAATGACATGATGCTAGTTATATACCTCTCTTCTCTCATCCGAAGCGTTATCGCCCTTCACAACCTGATTAACAATAAAGTGAGTCTAGTTTATTCTGTATTTTTTGACTTCCTTGCACGTTTGTTTCTTAACTAGTCTTCCACATCACTGATATTTAAATATAGATATCAGTTTCTATATCGAAAATGATGGCTAGAAAACAATATTTTTACAATGATTCAATCTACATCAGGAATCATAACAATCATTCACTAGCAGCTTATAATTTCTAGACTATAATTGTGTGATTGGAACATAAAAATTGTTATTCTATAGTCTATAAATCTCCAGAGAGTAGGTATTGTTATGTATGGATGAAAAATGAACTTAAAATACTAAGTTTTGTAGGCCAGACTGCAGTCAAACCGAGAGGGCGAACAGCCTGGTCAAGTAGTTGTGCAGGGTAAATTGTAGAATCTAATTGAACTTATCCTGCTAGTTAAACTAGTTGGACAAAATGTTTCATGATGGATTATATTTTTATAAATGTGAAAAGTATTATTCAATGGCTATTCCATTGTATGAACCAAACAAGAAATACTTAATTTTATTTCTCATTTATGAATCAAACACATCATAATAGCCTCAATCCTCTATCTTATATGAGCACAAGTTCCATACATTTAGCTGCATCGGCTATCGGTATGTAATAAGCATCTGATATTATTCATTTTGATGATTGTAGATGTTGAACAAGGACCACGAGAAAGCTGAAGACTCCAAGCCTTCTGCAACTACTGCTACTGTAAACTAGGATCGCATAACCCTTATACCTTCTGCTACAAGTATTTTTATGCACTGAAAGAGGATCACTTAGCTTATGAATTTCACTAGTTGGTTAGGTTTTCTAGAAGTCGATTTTGCACTTAACGTCGTCTGGATTCTTGCTTGGCCGCCAAGTTCGCTCCAATGTGTTACCACATAGCGAAAACATTTAATTCATTCGAAGGTGATACTTTAATTACGGATTATCAATTTGTTGGTTGGATCATCTATTTAAGTATTTTGGGTTCAAATCAAATAAATAGCTTATGGTGTAAATTTTATTTTATTTTATTTTTGTGGCATTGACAAATCCAACATTGAGCAACTAACTGCTCTCAAGCAAGAGTTTTCCATTGAATCCGCGGGAAAATGGTCATTGATTAGCCAAATTCATTCATTATTATCATATTTCACCAAATGAAAAAAAAGGCAAACAGATAGTCATGATGATTCCTCTACAATTTGAGATTACCTAGAATCAGCTAATTAACAAATACATTCTCCATACAATTAATATTTCGTTATTATTCCTCCCCTTTCGCTGCACGGTGATAGAACTCTTTACCAGAATTCAAATTGCATTTGCAGCATTGTCTTGTTGTACAAACGATCTTTAGCTCTTCACTCTACTTGTCGCCCTTTCCGAACATTCCGCCTAAACCGCCCATGTCTTTGGAACCCATCTGCTTCATCAAGCTCTGGAGGCCACCCATGCCGCCGATCTGCTTCAGCATTTGCGGGGGCAAGACCTTGCTCATGTGTTGTGCGTTCATGTTTCGCGACAAAGCACTCATTTCACCTTTCTTTGGGATCTTAAGCCCCTTCATCTTACCCCAGATTTTCGCAAGGCGCTTGTATTCCTCCAACATCTCCATGACATCTCTAACAGACCGGCCGGAGCCCCTTGCAACCCGCATTATGCGGGAATCATTGAAAAGTTTGGGGTTCGTGCTATCCAACTCTGAGTTGCACAGAAAAGGAAATGAGAATAATTGTTTACCCAGCATTCTAGAATTAGTGATCAAATTTACCTGCATTTGTCATGGAATCCATCATTGTCATATAACGCTTGATTTTTGCTTGACTTTCTTTCTCGTGCCCTTTCGGCATCAACTCTGCGCTAAACCCAGGTAACATAGAAAATACCTAAACGTAACATGGTGCTGGTCAGACGATCGGAGAGAAGAAACCATATCGTACTGGAATAAAAACTAGGAAGAAGTATATCGGCCATAAAACAAATCGATATAAATTTCATGATATTGCAGAAACTGGACTAGTACAATGTGATATTGAAATGAATGGTTATTTGCTCAAGAAATAACGGTTTTGCTAATAATACCGATGATACAGAAAAAATTTCTACCTGTCCAATAGGACCCATTTTGAGAATATTCTGAAACTGCTCGTACATAAGACGGAGAGTAAAGTTTCCTTCAGAAAGCTTCTGCAAAAGCTCAGGTTGTTGATCTGTAGGCACGACTTCATGAATTTTGTCCATGAACCCAGACCAATCACCCATACCTACAGTTGGTGAAGAGTTAAAATTATCAGTTACCGAGCAAGTATTGTGGCAAATATCAGTAACATAATTATTACTATACCTAAAAGACGACTAACAAATGGCTTGACGTCAAATACTTCAAACTCCTCCATGTGCTCTCCGGTTCCAATAAAGATGACAGGGCTTTTTGTGGCCGCGACTCTGCAAGGGGAGAAAAAAATATCCATTAAAGATAAGTACCATAGTATTTAGGATTGCCCACCAGAGGGTGTAATAATATTATAGGTAGATAAATGCAAGCATATAACACATTGTTCTGTACAAAAATATAAAAAACAAAGTTCAGGGAGAAAAGAATATAAGGCCCAAAGTCAGTGAATTATAATACTTGAGTTAGATGAGAGTAACAAAGAGCTCTTACGCACTAAGTGCACCACCACCTTTTGCGTGACCATCCATTTTTGTGATGATCACAGCTCCAACTGCTACACTCTGTTTGAAGGCTTGTGCTTGATCAAATGCTGCTTGACCAATACTACTGTCCATGACAAATATGATGAGATCGGGTTTCTGAGATACAAGAACAAGAGATTAGCATATGTTTTGTGGTATGCAACAACACTCAGATGTATATACGATATGGATAGAACAATATGGTGGCAAAAAGGCGATTTACTCGCCCTTAGTGCCTCCGCCAGCCCACCCCCATGCCAACGTGAAAAGTGCACGGGAGGGCAGACAATTTGACCCCAAACCTTAGGGTGGCAACACCATCATGTGCTAATGGATAGAACAATATATACAAATATATGTACCGTTGCTTCTGACACTTGACGCATTTCTTCAAACAAAGCAGCCTCCTGTTTGTGTCGTCCACTTGTGTCCACAATAATCAAATCTCGATTTTCTTTCTTAAATGTTTCAACTCCTTCAACAGCAATTTTTACAGGATCTGATTCCATGTAGCTGTATCAAGTGATCAACGAGATCTGTAAATATGCTGAGCAAAGAATTCAAGTGCACGGACAAAAGCATGATACTCCATTCAGTTATAAAGCAAAATAGACAGAAAAAGAATATACATTAACTCACTGGACAGGCTGAATCACTATATTTGCGGTGTCACTATATTTAACTATCTCATGCTTCTAAGCTTCTAAAAGATCAGTAATACTAACAGATTCTTCAATAATTAGGTCACCCCATCAGCACCATTGTGCTAATGAGAATGCAATAGTTGCAGTGCTTAACAAAAATTATAGTTGTTCCAAACAAATACTGTTAACCATGAGATAACAAGGAGCAGCTAAGAGGAGAATAAGAAAACAAAAAAAATCAACAATCTTCTGGAAACAATACCTTCCATAATAGGGGATTTTGGTTTTGGTTGCGTTTTGCTTTAACTGATCAAAAGCACCAGCTCTAAATGTATCTGCACAAACTAATGCAGGTTTCCATCCCTTCTTTTGATAAGAATATGCATACTTAGTACAAGTTGTTGTCTTTCCAGAACCTGATACAAACAACAATCAGTAAGTGACACAAGAAATTGTTTGAACATAGAACCAATTATAAGGGCATCATTTCATAAACAAAACAATCTGACTGATGTAAGGCAGACATACTACAAGTTAAATTATGTAGTTATGAGTAGAGGTGTACTCCCATAGAGTGTTTAGTCATAAACACAACTGTAATAGTTCTCTTTTAATAATAACAATGTAATGCTATCCTTCAAAATTAGGTATCATGGTCAGCTCTCTCCTAAGGTTAGATTTTTTTTTTCCAATTTCCTAAAGGGGTACGGGTTAATGTGACAGTACGGCCTCCCTCCCCAACCATCTCACCATAGAAGCAGAATATCTTTCCATACCTTTTCAATGACCTTCCTCCCAATTCTGTCTATAAGAGTAATATAAGGCTCCATCCAATTGTTTATCCCGATATCATTTTTTCCATACAATCCTTTATTTTTTCTACTTCATCTTCGAAATTCAGTTTGAGGAGAATTTATTGCACCAATTCTACTGAAGATTAGATCAATTCAGTCAAAGCCTCTTCTGAAGATAATTACCAATTTTGGTTTAGAGAGATACATATCAAAGCTTCACAATTACAGCATTAGTATTAAAACTATGTTTCTGTAGGGATAATGATGCATAACTAAGAACACACATAACAGTGATGTGAGCCATGCACCAATTTGCATACATTATTTAGTAACCATGGTGAATGATTGCCATGGTGAAATATATATACTCAAGCAAGAAAGTACTAAATGATTAAGCCACTTGAAATGCATTGCATATTATCGATATATCAAATATTTTGTAATTGTGGTGAATCAGTCTTTTGTATTTTTGTTGGTCCAAATCATTGCAACAGCAAAAACCTCATTAGTTTATGAAAAACACTCCAAGTAGAATACATTTCTAGCATAATTCTGATCATTACGATGATGCAAGTGTCAATTGAAATGTCAATTATTGCTATACCTTGGAGGCCAACGAACATTACCACACTAGTCTTTCCCTTCTTGGGAGTGAAAGAAGGTTTGCCAGGATCCAACATCTTGCATAGCTCATTAAAAACAGCCTAACAAAATAACAAAAAAACAAAAACCAACCATGCAATTAGAACTAGTACAATCATTAAAAATGATGTCGACTACCTACTTATAACAACAGACCTACATGTGCCACAATGCAGAAAGGTAACAAGTCAAAATGGCAAACCATTTATTTAGATTGACTGCAGCGTTAAGACTTAAGAGTAATTTTCAGGCAGTGTGCACCAAAACAAATTTGAAAAGAAAAAATATAGACCATTTTAAAATGTGCATTTGAAATCCATCGCATTTTCCATGCAAAGCCATGCTTTAACATGGCCTAACACGGCCAATCATGGAAAACACTGGGTAATTATTGTAAGGCAAATATATGATAATTCACATAAATGTGCAATAGAAACCAACTTCATACACACCAACTTACAGGGAATTCACAATATAGAGACAAAATACAATTTTTATATCAATTTTGGTCTGCAAAACTAGCATTATAGCTAGATTTTTAAACAAACATGCTTTTCAGTCACACTATACAAAAAAAAAAAAAAAAACCAAGCCTTTGTCCCACTAAGTGGAAAAAAAAAATAGAAATTGAGCCCGACGTGAATCAAAAACACAACCCTCTGATATGGAGTCAGAAATTGTCCATAATCACAAGACAAAAGCAACAGAAAACTGCAAGCCCCTCCGCGTCAATTGTCAGGGATCCACTATATGAATATTACATCTTATTGAGCTTTATACATTGCTACTAAACCAAGATAATTTCGATCTTTTACTTAGTTTTTGGAGCTTTCCTCCTATCCCTTCCACCTTCCAAATCTGATTGATCAACATATTCTTAACAAATTTATCTCATCTCATTTCTACTGTAATATCTACATGGATGTGCTCAGGAATACTAACACTTTTATTTACATCACTTTGTAACTAACCCAAAAAATCCATCTGAATATTTTTACTTTTGCAGAACTAGTTTAATAGCGAGGTTCACATAGACGTCAAAGAATGATTTCAAATCCAGGAAACAAAGGACGCCAACACTGCAACAATTCAAACACACAATTCAGTCATGATATGATCCCATAAATCCTAATTCTAACTTTGTTGTTAGGTATGTGTTATTTTCCCCCTGGGAACTTCTAACCGTCAGATCTTGTAATAAGGGAAAAAAAGATATCAAAATGGCATATTTATTATAATCCTAGATCGAAAAATTCTAAATGACTTAGGGCGATAGATAGGCACCGACCTGTTGAATAATTCGACGCTTGTTGTGACCCGCGGCGAGCTCGTCGAGGTTGACGATCCGCTTGATGTTTGATTGCATATCGCGGACCAGTTTGAACTGCACGTCGGACTGCAGCAGGGCGCGGGAGATCTCATTGAGGCATTCGCTGAGCACCTTCTCGTCGATGATGGTCGCGTTGCTCATCTGCTGCAACGCCCGGGCGATGCTCCCTCCGAGCTGTGCGAGCACCATCTTTGCGCCAAGATTCGCCGCCCGATCCCAATTCTTGGAATTAGGGTTACGTTTCCAGAACAAGAATGTACAGAGGAGACGCCGATTGCAAATGGGGAAGAAGAAAGAGGCAAATCGGAAAGGCAATTAAAAAAAAAAGGAGAATTTTGCATAATACCCCTCGATAGATACTATTTTTAACGTAAGCCATACTGGACCGTCGTACCAATCGGCCCAGATTACTTCATATAATCATACGGGCCTGAAACAGCTCAGAATCAATTTTTGAATGATTTGGACCAATTTTCTTATAGTATTATGAAAGGGAAACCTGCATTCGCCCATCAAACTTTCATAGTATCAAAATTTCGGTCCTAACCTCCTTTCACTGTACTCAAAAGTTTATCTCAACTCCGGAAAGTTAGGGGTGTCAACAAAAAAATAAATTAAATCCGACCCGACGACCTAATCTGAGTTGATCCGAAAAAAAAATCAGATTTGGGTTGGCCATTGTTGGGTTCAGGTTGGAGGGTTTCAGATTGAAAATTTTCGAGTTGAGTTCGGGTCAGGTTTGAATTAATCCAAATTTATGTGTTAGTTGATTTTTTATGGTTAAATTAAATTTTATTTTAAAAATTAAGATATTTTATGTATATTAATATCAATGTTAATATAATAG
>JBAMIB010396282.1:0-10382 GCA_037177415.1 Kaempferia rotunda | reverse complement strand
GAACGCGTTAATACCATGTGGGCATTACCATATTTGACGTATTGGTTTTAACACCAATACGTGTTACTATCACGTTATAACGCACCTGCAGTAACACGAATGTGGGTGCTCTTAGTCATATTCAATTCATTATATAAGTTATTTGCTCTTATTATGATAGCAAGGTTTAGTGATGCCAAAACTTATGTACCAATTCTTGGAATGTAGTGTTAGTGAGGTGCAATGGTGCCTACCAATGTGAACGAAAGCTAATGGAAATCTTTGTGGCACAAAATCATGGTTCAAGCAAAATGTTTTAGTACTATCCTAGTGACAACAAATGATACATTTCTAAGAATTTCATTAGTGGGTGTGGTGATGCTTACTAGAGTAAAATAGTGCATGCATATGTTTGTGACATAGAATCATACTTTGCCCAAGACATGATTCGACATTATCCTAGTGATAAAAATATAAAAAAAATGTTAGGAAAGTCATTAGGGAGGTGCAGTGATGCCTACTTATAAACATTGAAACTAAGGAAGCCAATGGATATCTCTATGCCATATAACCACTGTTTAAGGAAAACATGGTTCTACCCTTGCTTAGTGAGAAATGTGAAACTCGTGAGGTTTATTGATACCCACATATCAGAATGAAAGCTAATATAAGTCTTTGTTACATAATTCATATTTTGAATGCATGAGTTGCATAAAATCATATTTCAAATGGTTCATTGTGTATAGAATTATGTTAATGTTGATATAATTCTCAATATGATTAGATGAGTTAATTACCGAGTTGGTAGAGGGTATTTGATGCTTCACAAGTAGTGAAGGGCTCAAGTTTCATCAAGGGAAATAAGTTTCCAAGTTCTATTTAAACAATAAATTAGTCTGATTGTCAATAAAGTCTGACAAAATTCTAGTTGACAGTCAGTAGAGATCTAACAATTGATGATATTTATGTGAAGATTAAGGATACTTTTTGAAAAATTCTAAAAGGGCCTATTTACGTGTTTTTGAAAGAGGGTGCCTTTTTCGAGCTTTTTTGAAAAGTATGAGGCCTTTTGGGGGCTTTTTTGACATTAAATAAACACATTTATTATTATTATTATTTAAAAATAATTGGAATTGTTTAAATTCAAAGGCATTTCATAGAATGCTTAAACTTAACGGAGAAAATTTGTAACTTCCAATAATTAATCTAGTATTTTAAGAGAGACAAACTCATTAGTAACATACATGTTTTTTTTTTGTTTATATAAAATTAAATTTTATATTCATAAGAATATATGTGAAAATTTTTTAATATTGTAAAATCAAATATTGTGCTATTAATCTTCAGTGAACTTACTTTCCCCACTATGTTGTAGGTGACTGAGATTGTTGGAGGAACTGTACGCTGGAGACGCTACCTTGACCATCTCATCATGTCTCTTTGCAAGGAGGAGAGCATGTTTAGAAGCATGGAACCACTGCTTTTGCAAGTATGACCGTATTATACAGACACAGATCATTAGTAGAACTTCAAATGAACAAAAAAATGCAGTATCTAGGCCTTTTTTTTTTGTAGTATGAAATCTTTGTTTGGGTCACATTTCTCTGCAATACATAATTCTTAACTAATGTCAAATATTTAACTCATGTTTGTTTAAATTCATATGTTTCTCAAGGTATATCTTTGTTATTAGATACCTTGGCCTATGTTTCAATCACTGTTAATCTATGATGTATTAGTAAGATTCTCTAACTTTTAGGTACTTCGAATTGGGTTTTATGAGATTATCAAGCTAGAAATGCCCCCATATGCTGTTGTTGATGAGGTACATTTCTTTTATTTAACTTCCAAATAAGTTGTTGAAATTGAGTTGAGCTGATTGAAGTATTGCGAAACAAGAGGAATAGAACCTTTTTTTTCATGATTAGTTTCAAAATATCACATTGTTTATGGCTTCATTTTGCATCAATTATTTCTAGATGTCGGTGCCCATTAGAGTTAAAGAAAAAAAAATTTAGACTATGGTATGATCTGTTAAACTTTACACTTTACCGATCATAGTGTTTGATAGTTTGGAAATGACACATACACAAGTCAATTCATTAGAGATGAGAATTTTAGGATGAATGTGTGAAACACTACAAAAAACTTGAAATACTACTATCCATGAGTCATTAAGTCTAAATTTTATAAGATATAAGTTGAGGGAACACAAGTTAGGATGATGCACATTTTAAAGATGATTAGTAAATTTAATAATTGGACAATTTTGTCAATTTAGAGTTGAAGGTATGAAGGGTAGGGAAAAATATTTCATTAGCGAGATATCTTGTAAAGAGTTCAACGATGCAACAATATCCATATACCCTTCCCCAAATAGTCAGGAGTAACATAAATTTATGATGATGATGGCATTAAGATGATGGTATTGTTTGTTTAATTTACCTTTTATCTTTACAAGCTAATGTATTGTGACTTATTTTGAAATCTTAGAATGTCAAACTTGCAAAAAGGGCTTTAAGGCCTGGAGCAGGAAATTTGGTTAATGGAATTTTGCGGAAGCTGCTTTCACTGAAGGTGTTTGGTCATGTTGTTTGTTTTTTTTTACCAGAATCTTGTTGGCCTCTTATTTTTATTTGACCAAGTATTCTCTTTCTGTTTCAGGATACAGATTCACTTCCCTTGCCAAGGGTAGTCGGTGATGATCGTTCACAAGCACGTGCTCTTGCTGTTATACATTCCCACCCAGTGGTGAGCATTTCCCTGTGTTAATTGATACTTCAGTTTTAATTAGTCCGAAATTACTTCAAAAATGAGGTTATTTTAGTCACTAGATTGTAAAGAAACAAGCAACAAAACTGATGGTGGTCATTTTTTTTATTATTCAGTGGATGGTGAGAAGATGGATAAACTTGTGGGGGATCGAGGAATCTGTGAAACTAATGAATTGGAATAACAGTAATCCTTATTTTGGAGTAAGGTTTGTGCAACATCTGATGCTACGCTTTTCTGTATTTTAACACCTCGTTTTTTATGTGACTGATGATAATCCAGCTTCTGTTAGGGTTAACACTGCCAAAGGTTACACAAGAATTGACCTTGCTAACCGATTGAAATCCTTGAAGGTGATTTAAGTTTCTTTTCTGTCACAGCACAATTATCTTAGGCACTTTCTAGTTTGGACACTTGCTACATTTCTGAGCATGTGACTATTTAGGAATCAAAATATTTTTGGTTTCATAGCTCTCAATGGATTTGAAAAGTTTCCTTATCATGATTCTATCCTTAATTCTCCTTGTTCTCCATGAAAGATATTTTAGCTTTAATCCCCTTATTTCTCTTCATGATAGCCTACTTGCCTGCTCGCCATTTGCTCTTGCCAAGTTATATGATATTTGTCTGTGACCTTAAGTTCGAGTTCCCATCTTTTTTTTACTCAAGCAAGTAATTACTCGAAATGGAATTTCATGTACACACCCATAGACATCCAGAGAGAGAGAGAGATTGAGTTGTAGTTTTGGAGAGGTTAGGAGATTTGTTGTAATTGGAATGTGATGCTAAAATTTGATCATCTGAAAATCTGGGTTCTTGTCATATTGCAGGAGAATTTGTTACTTACAACATTAAAGTGTTTCTATAAGCATATATTTTCTCTATATTTAACTTAATGGTTTTCCTCAGGTTCCATTTGAACTTTCAACATATTTAAAGGATTTTGTTCGACTTCAAACTGGGATGCAGGTATTGAGACAAATTAGAATTGTTTTTACACATCATGATGACATGTTTATTTTTTGGCGATGCATTCTTCTGTTGTCTTTCATTGAATTGATTGATTACATTCTCATATACGAAACTTGTTCCTTCATGACTTCAAAATATTACGGAAGTGGTGTCTTATTGACCATGTGGAGTGGGTTTGTTGGCATGAATGAAAAGAAAGGAAAAGTAGGCAAAATAAAAGGAGGGAGAAGAAGTTAACAAAAAAAGATAGCAGAGGCAATTTTCAAGAAGAAAAGAGACTAAACACTGAAAGAAGATTTGGACTCATCTGGCAATTACACTGTCGGTCCAAACATTGATGACAAGGATCAGTAAGTACAGGACAAAATGCCTGTTACTAGCTAGTATTTAAAATGCTGTGCACACAGATATTCTTATACATATACTCATGCATATATCACACCTTGAAAACTTCCGTAAAAGAATTGTCAATGTAGGTAAAATTGGTATTACTTGGTCATGTAATTGTTGCATAGGTTTTCACTCTTATTATGTGTGAATTGAATTTTTTTGACATTTTAATATCCATTATCTGGCCAACATTCTATAGTCTCAAAGCACTCAGCAAGGTACACTACCAACATTGTCATTAGAGTCCCATAATTGAGTTTAGTAATTAAAATTCTCTGATGTGACCTTTTCAAGTTTAATTTATGGTACTACTCTTAGCATCAGATTTCTAACTTCCCCTTCTACTCAGACTGTAATACAATCTGGACTACTAAAAGAAGGTATATGTTCAATTCAGGATGAAAGCGCAGGTAGTAATTTCTCAAAGATTCTTTTTATCACGTAAATTTTGAGCATAATTTCTTTACTATCAAGAATTATTTCTTTCAATGAGCAAGTTGATATTTTCCATGAGAATTTATGATTTATAGAACTTTCAAATTTTTGTGCATTTTTGGTTAAGTTTTGCAGATATATCTTTACTTTGCAATGGATATCAAGCTTGTATACATCTTCACCAAGTATAATAATGGAAACAGCTGCTCCACTTAGAACTTCAAGCTTGCTCATGCGAAGTAATAGATAACCTAATTCCAATCATTATATCCATTTTCATCCTGAATGCATTATTGGTTGCCTCATTGAAAGTGGTTTCTATTCCATACTTTTTAGACTAAATATTCAAGAAAGACCTAGTATATATATCTGATTCCATTTGCAATCTTAAGCATACATACATATAGCATTCAAGATTAAGTTGCTGAGCTGTGCTGGTTGGCACTGGTAGAATTCGGCACTAGCACCAAATGGAGCTCTCCACGAGGCCTTCGTGAGGTCGTGGTGGCCTCACCTGGCCACAAGGCCTCCGAATGTCACAATGGCCTCGCTTGGCTTCCAGAGATTGCAACAGCCTCGCTTGGCCAGGAGGTCATGGTAGCCTTGTCTGGTTGGATGCCTCTGTGAGGTGGCAGTGGCCTCATGGAGAGCCCCCGGCCAAGCATGGCCGTACCCTTGCAGCAGCCAGCTGCGATTGATTTTCCCCTTTTTAAATTCTTTTCTTTCCTTTCTTCCTTTTCCCCCATGTTTCCATCTGCTTCTTTTCTACTGAAAATCTTTTTTCTACTGTTGATTTCTTTCCCTCCAGGTTATAAAATGACTGAGAATGCATCGCTAAAAACATTAAAACCGAATAAAACTCACACAAAGAACCAATCTCGCATATAAAAATCTCACTAAAAGGAGAAATCTCACAAAGAGGAAAAGTTTATTAAAATTGAGAGTTGTTTACGTGAAAGTTTATAGAACATAAAGACAAAAAGAGATTACAAGCTCTAAGTGACTTGTTCTCAATAACTGTCTAGCTTTTAAATTTTTTTAAAACAAATCTTAAATTATTTTCCCTAATTTGAGATCACATAATATTTTCTTCTTTTTTCCCTCATAGATGTTTGGATCAATCATCAAGTATTGGAGTAATATATTGACATGGGACAATATTTCATAATAGGTCTAGTTGTGTCAGTTGTGGACCCACAACCAGGAGATACCATCATTGATTGTTGCGCTGCCCCTGGTGGAAAGACACTCTTTATGGCATCACGTTTAAGAGGCCAAGGTAATATCATATGTGAAAATATAGTCTTCTTTACATAGTTCTTTCACATGTCCGAAGCAGCTTTTAAGTGGTTCATCGTGACAATCTAGTTCCTCCAGGTTTGGAGCAATAACTTTTCAGTGAAATCCCAGTTTACATATACCAAAAATAACACTTATTCACGAAAGAAATTTTGAAGTTTCCTTCAGAACTATTTCATGGAAGTTTTGTGCAGTGTAGAAAATATGAAAGCTAGTAGGATTGTGAATGTATTCTCTCTAGAATACATTGGATAGTTCTGACTGAGACAGATGGTCTTATGATTTATGAGCTTAGTATTAGTTTTATAGCATGTAACAGTGTGGCTAATAAGTTCCATCTAATTGATTTTAAGGATGTCCTATCTGGGGCTGGTTGTCTTTTGGTCACAAACTTTACATTTAAGCTACGTTTGGTTAGGTGTAAATCAACTTTGTAATGTAATGAAATGTAATTCATATTACATTACTATGTTTGGAAATATGTTGTATGTAATCTTTATAATGCAATAGAATGTGATTACATTCTTTTGTTTGGTGTCTATTATTTTTTATAAAAAATGTAATTCATATTATTATAAAATGACAAAAATATCCTGAGACCTCTGCCGGTGGTCGATGGCAGCCGGCGAGCGACCAGCGGCCGTCAGTCGGTCGACGGTCTTCCCACGATCGGTTGAAGGTCGGTCGGCAGTCAGTCAGTGGTCGGTTGGCGGTCGCCGGTCAATGATACTAGCAGCTGACAAGGGAGGTGGTGTCGGCAAATTTGTTAAGTGGTGATTTGATGAGATAAGTTAGGGGTATTTTTAACATATTAAATTTTGAGTTGAATGTAATCTGGATTATATGGTATTTGCTTTGTAATCCAGATTACATAAGTTTATTAACTTTTGTAATCCATATTACATTACATGGTTAAATTGATACCAAACAAAGTAATCAGCCTACCAAACGTACCCTTAGTCTTGATTTGCCTTTTTCTAGAGATTAATTAGAAACTTAACTCTGATTCTCTTTTCCAGGTATGATATTGGCAATAGACATAAACAAAGGGCGCTTAAGAATTCTTAAGGAAACATCCAGGTTACATAATGTCCATGATGTGGTGACTACAACCAATGCGGACCTTCGTTTATATGCCGTGAGTATACAGTTCACAAAATTTAATCATACAAATGCACATTTATCATAACAATCCTTATATCCATCTAATCTTTATGAATGTTCTGATTGGAAATCTACTGTCATTCTTCTAATATCATGTTAATTCCTTGGTGCTTTCATTAAATCTCATGAACATAACATAGTACATGTACTAATCTGACAAAGCTGTGATCAGAACCTTTGTTTCATGTGCTGGTGCATATGTCTATTTGTGGGGATTGATATGAGGGATATAGTTTGGTTTATACCATTTGTATTACCAACCTTTATTGATCTGACCATGTAACTGGTGTCAGAGCTCTTCTAAAATCCTTGTGAGCGATTCCTGTAGAGGACACAAGTCAGTGCACAAGCTGTGTTGTTCTGGCAATAAAGAATGTGTGCATCAAGAATAAGATGACACAAGCAGCAGAAGAATTTATTAATGAAGTAGATGGTCGGAACCCACAACAAGGAGATTGTGACTGACACAGAATCCCAAGAGTAAGAGCAGTTTTGTGCATGCCACTCAGATCACATGATGGGAACAAACACGAAGTGGCTCTGACACCATGTTGTAATGGACAAATTATTAGGGTAAATTCCCCTAGATAGTCCCCTCTAGCTGTATTAATTATCTTATTTTATTATTTTACATATTGTGTAATTGCATTTTTACAAGTAGGTTGCCAACATCCTCCTGATTATCGTCCTGGACAACATTCAATTGAGTTTCTGCATATCCATTCTCCTCCGTTGCCTATTCTCATCCCTTATAATATTTCCCTTTGCTAGCACCAATGGGCAATGACACCATTAAATCATCACTGTTCTTACTTCCTCTCCTCTCTTGTTAGCACTAGACCTTTATAGTTGTCTTATTCTGTTGTCTGCATGCCTTTGCACAACCCTCTATCCCTGAGTGTCTTCTATTGTTGGCTTGTTGCACCTCCACACATCAATCTCCATTGGTGTCACTGGCCACCTATTGCTAAACAATATACATTAACAACATTTGTACCACACATGTATTAGTTCTAGCCATCTTCTTTGGAACCACCTGGCACCATATTGGCTTCCTGTAGATACAACTTGCTATAACCCTGAAAATTTAATTGGGTCACCTATCGGTTAAAAGGAAAAATCTTGTATATAAAAGAAGGCAGATTAAAAATTTGCAATATTTGAAACCTGAACAGTATACCATCTTTTTTTCTTTTTTTCTCAAGGTAAGATACTGCTAAATTCTTTATCTCAGTTTTATTGTTTCATTTATTTTTTATATATTGGTTCTATCATTTAAGAAGATATTAGTTACCGTTTGTCTCTATCATTTCTCTTTCCTCAAAATCCATATTAGTTTTATTTCTATCTCTCTCCTTCCATCTGCTCCATTTATGGTGAAATGGTCAAATTTCTTTCTCCCAGTGTATCTCTTTTCCTAATATTATTTTTATCAGAAATATTTTATATATCACTTGGTTGCACTCTTAGTAGATAAATTAGCCATTTCCTCTCTTCCAATATCCTCTTTATTTTCTATTGAGATTCAAGTTGATGCCAAAACTTAACTTGGCTTCCTCCTTAAGATCTTCTTCCTCAACTTAGAGAATAATATTAAACGTTATCGCAGCCTTCTCGTTTATGCCAAATAAATAGACACTAAAATAATGTCTTTTCTGTCAATTCATCACTATTTGTCTTTCTTTTTCCCCCTCAAACTCAACATCAATCAATTGTACATTGTGTTAGAATCTCCACTTTCCTACCATAATAATACAATTATATCCCTCTCAACTATGTCAAATCTAATTTGACCAGTCTAATCATAAACTCAAATTAGCTTCTTCAGAGGTAAAATAATACTATTGTACCCTGATTGATCTAGATTTTTCTGAACTCTATTTATCTGCATCATTCTAAACTGAGTCTAAACAAGAGAAAAATAAAATAACTAAACAGGTCATCCTTGTGTATAGTATTTATGTGTCATTTTGACTTTTTCTTTTAGGAAAAAAAAAACTTGTGGAAGGTATTTTTTGTTGTTAGTAATGTGCTTGCTGGCCATCTTGTTATGGTTCTGGGCATAACTTATTGCAAGTTATATTTTCTTCCTTGCAGGAAATGCATAATATTCAGTTTGACAAAGTCTTGTTAGATGCTCCTTGCTCAGGACTGGGTGTCCTCTCCAAGGTATTTTAGGGTCCAATTACTTGGATAAGATGCATGTTTCTTTTATTCTATTATTATTCAGAATTCGTCAACTAAACTGATTAAGATTTAATGTTCAGATAAATTGTGCAAATCTATATACCTTTTTTTCATGAATAAAATTTATGTTCTTCTTAGATTTTTCCCCCCTTATGTACTTGCTTTTCGGTTACCTTTTTCACTAAAAGCGGGCAGATTTGCGCTGGAATAGACGGTTTGAAGATTTTGAGCAATTGAAGAATTTGCAAGATGAGCTCCTCAATGCTGCTTCCATGTGAGGTTCTTTTTATTCTTCCTTTTGTCTTTTAATTGCAAAATACCAGATGAATCTTTTAGAGTAGTTCATTATTATATATCCTTTAACTGTTTGCTACAGCAATAGATTTCAAAGCGTTTGACTAATTACATCAATCTTTATGTTTTTCAATCTATATAAATCTGTATCTTTCTAGACACTGTTATTTTCTCATGGTTTGAGAATACTCGATGCACATCTTTCGAGCTTATAATTTTGACAAACATGAATAGGTTGGTAAAGCCTGGCGGTGTTCTTGTGTATAGTACTTGCTCCATTGATCATCACGAAAATGAGGGGAGGGTGGCAGCATTTCTGCTGAGGCATCCGGTAACTTATTTGCATTTTGTTTCATGAATCTATCGTTCAAGCTTGTTCTTACATTCATTAAGTGGAGTAACATGCAAAAATATGACATCGATAACCCAAGGCCTAGATGTAACTATAACAAATGTCTGAAGTACAATTCCATGCTAGGGTTTCAATCTCTGGTTGAGATGTTACTGTTTTGATATTGTATCAATCATATCGACACAATAGGCTGGCAAATGTTGAAGTGTGCCGAAATATAATATACTAATACTTCGAAAATGATATAAGTTTCATCGCATTGCATACATTCTCATTTGTCAATCTATAAATCGGGTGAATGATATAACATACTCAGGCGCGCACGAGGCGTGAGGCACTAGCCGTTGTGGCTCGCGTCCCATGATTCGGGCGGTGGAGGCCAAGCGCGCGCCTAGGCGCGCCTCAGTGCTCCTTTGTGCCTAACTGAGGCACCAATGAGGCGTGCCTCTTGATCACTTGATTCTTTTTTCCCCTCTTTGAAACAAGGTTATTAACCTTTTTTTTTTGTGTTAAAAACAAACGCAAGAGGGTGATAAAA
>JBAMIB010396281.1:0-20678 GCA_037177415.1 Kaempferia rotunda | reverse complement strand
CAGGACAAAGGAATATGTCATATCTGCCCTTACGCCTGTAATTTACTGTAATTTAGTCATTAATCTCCCTTTTATTTCTTGTTTCATGTTGGTTGTATAAAAATACTTCTACTTATTTTGCAGGTTAGACATCTATCATCTGAGATAGAGTTGATTCTCTCTACTGGGGTTTTGACCAAAGATTATGTCTTGGATAGATTTCAGAACCTATTTTCATTGGTCAGAGACTGCAATGTTGCTTTGCGTTGGCTCTTGGTTCATAGAATTGTGAGCTCTGAGTTAAATTATACATGCACGTTTCCTTATTCTTAGCAGTTGACTGTGACTGCATCTACATTTTGATGATCTTGAAAGGAGAATTTTTTAATACTTATAAACACATGACAACTATTCAAATGATATTTGTTTCTAGCTTCTCTATTTCACTTTCCAATTTCCATAATCTTAATTGACTGATTTGTCTACAAATCTTCTTACCCATTCTGATATTTGTTTAACTTGTAGTGCATTGATAGGAAATTAAGGGAGATCATTACTTCTGTAGGGATTGCAGAACAAGTTGATGAAGACTGCCTGTTAGCGTTACTATTGAGGACCTCCCAAGTAACATTCTTTCACTAAGACATCTCATTAGTGAAATTCATTCTAATAAAGTATAGAAAGTTATTCATGTTTTTTTAAAACAGCTTGAATTTCAGTTGAAACAACTATTTGTAGAGCTTTTGGAAAACAAGGAATCTTTTTGGCATGAAAAGAAACATTGTGTTTCTAGATGCATTGAAGAACTATCTGGCTACCTGTCTGGATCTTGGGTAAATAAATGTACTTTGATGCAATTTAATAGTTCACTGAGTTATCTTTTAATTCTTTGTTAACAGTAATTTTCAAAAGGATTTTGTATAAATGAGATTTGGTGTGCAATTCTATTCAAGGAAAAACTAAAAAGAAAAGGATAATATTCCTGATAGTTACTCATCCTTTTCCTCAACATTCAGCCAGAGGAGAGATATAAGTGTTTCCTTAGCTACAAGCTTAACTTTGTCAATGATACTGCAACGCTAGATGTTTCAATATATGTTGTGTGCTTCTCCATGATGTTTTTCATGAGATTATGAGAATTGATGTTCAATATCTAGTAGCATATGGTTTAGTAGTGTTTGATAGTCATTTGCTTATAGTGTTTTGGCTTGCCAACTCTAGTGGCATTTAAGTTAAAATCCAGTGTAACCTAAAATGAATAAATAAATATGATAAGTTTGAAGATTTGTTCAAAGACAGACCTCCATAATTTATATTAGACAAGTTGAATCGAGCAAAATTGAATGCATGGGGGGATAAAAAAACTCTGGTTAACATAAGTAAATACAAGTGATTTAAGAGATAGGGACACAATCCATGTGGCTGCCCCAAATAGCAGGGACTGATGCAGCTAATTGATGTTGATTTCTGGTTGCCAGAATTTGTTATTTTTGTTTCCAAATATCTAATGCTGTAGAGTTTTGTGTTGCCGTATGCACCACAATACCACATCATTTAGAAAAATCTGATTTATCATATAAATGGAGGTTGCATCTAGTTTGCTTAACTACCTCTAAGCTTTGGCATCTTTCAAACCATAATCAATTTCTTATCTCTTTTAGGCTTCATCCTGCAAGATTAAGAATGAGAACTTGAAGGACTGGTTTGAAAAGCTGTCTGCGGAGGTTTGTGATTGCACTATCTCTGTGATTTTCTTGTATATTTGTTGGAAACATCATGAAAGAAGAGCAAAAGTTTCACAAAAGCTTTGCTATTGACTTGTTGCTCTTTCTAATAAATACAGAGAATTTTTTTCCTTTGTGTATCAGTATTGAAGTAGGAAGTATCTAAATAGTACATTGCCTGAGCTAACTGTTAGTCCTGAGAATAGTTGTCCTACTTCTTGAGGCAGGTACTAGTTGACATCTATTCAGTGGTTATAAGTAGATTGTGAATCTATGGATAAATTAGTGGGAATGATCAATCTATGATTATGTTAATATATGCATTCAAAATTTTAACATATCACTAAACATGGAGTCACAGATACAGTTTGCATGCCATCTATTCATCTCATGGTAATCTTCTTATGTTTTCTTGATGATCTAATGTACATTTTTTTTCCAACAGGTTTACTCATTGGACCATAAACAACCTGGAGGCAGGATAGTTTATCGTATTATATCTGCATTAAAGGACATTTTGAAGTTGCACCAAGTGAGATCTTTGTCACCATTGATGGTGATATGTTTACTGATTAAGAATATACTTATTATACTGTTTTTGCAAAGACAATAAAAAATACTTAATACACTGTATGTGCCAAGTGGACAATAGACAAGTTGGAACTTCAGGCAGGATAGGTTATTGTAAGTAATATACTTAATATACTGTGTGCACCAATTGGTATCAGCATATGAATTGAGAGTAGAAGGGTTTTATAGACAGTATTCTGTACTTTTCGATTTAATATCATTAATGTTTCTTTATGATGCTTAAAGGTGTTGAATAGTCCTGTATCTTGCAATAATTAGCTGTAAATTAACATAAATATATGTACTATTAATTTTTCAGTTGTTCTTTTGAGTTTTGGTTTTTAGCAGAATTAAGTTTGTCTTTCAATTATTAAATTTTTTCTTTTCTTTGTTCTACATTTCAGATTGAAGAAATTGTACAAGTAAAGAAGCCTTTATTGGAGATGGAAAAACATCTGCAAGATATGATCAAAGTTAACAGTTTAAGCAATGTTTTTCTCTTGACATTTTCTGTGGTACTGCAAGATTCTTTCGACTTACCATTCATCATTCTAAAATCACAAAATATTTTGTATGTTGTTGTAGATGTTTTTTTTTCTTTTCGTTACTAACAAGAAAAACAGTCACCAGAGTTAGAACTGCAATAATTGCATTGAGGACTTCTGGATAGCTGCTTACTCTCTAACTGACTGCGCAAAGTAAGAAAAATGAGAAATAAGATGAAGCTGCACATTCTATAGCACTATGGAAGTCCACTTGGAATCTCACCTTGTAATTTCCAACTGAAATGGACGTTCTTGTTGTAGTAGCCTAAACTCCTGGAGATGTCTAAGATGGTACAATAATGTACTTAGATGACTAATAAATGTTCCATATAGGTGATTGTGAAACTATGACAAATACGTATATTAGGAAAAGGAAGACTAAAGAAAACTTGGTTAGTAACTATAAAATAAAATAAAATTTATTTAAATATAGATGAAGATATAGTGGATAGATGGTGTAGAAGAATTCATATAGCCGACCTCATCTTGGACATCTGTTTTCCTTCAAATCAATTTCTGGGTGCTTAACCAATTTAGGGAATAATTCTCATGTTTTAGAAGAAGTTTATAAATGTAGATTCATCTAAGATTGAACACATTTAAATTCATCTTGACATGCCAAAACATGAGTGTCAACACCACATGATGCTGAGCTTGTACTATCTGAGACAGATTAAAACTCTAGCATGGAATGATACTTTAAAATTTGCCCCAGGCATGTACCCAATGTATGTACATGCCTGAGTTCTCTTCTTTCTTTTCTTCTTATCCATCGTCCTCCATCATCATTTTGCCACCCATAGTATTCGTTGCAACTTCGGCATGGTACTGAAATGTTACATTCCAGTTACATACCGAAACTCTAGGATGACTTGAGATTTTAAACCTTGATATCAACCTCTAATCAAATTTCTTTCTATAGTCAAACAAAATGCATGTGACAATTATACTTCGATACCGTTTGTAACTATTTCTCTATACAACTTCAGGTGGGATTACACTCCAAGGAGCTACTTCCATCCTCCATCCATACTGTCACTTATTTATCATTCTCCCTGTTCCTACCATTGACTAAACATCAATAAAAAATCTCATTTTATCATCACGATGTCTATTTTCATTGAAATGTATTCCTTTGCAAAATCTTTCCATTAAACAAAGAGCCCTAACTAAGTGTATATTGCTTGTGCGTGAAATTATCTTTGCACTTAACAAGTACAGTATCAGAATCATATAACTAAAAGCTAATGGCCCACCGCCCATGCACAGATTGGATCTTTGGTACATAATACTATTTTTTTTCTTGGGACCAGGGAGTAGTTTGGCTCGGAATTTTTGGTGGAAAATCAATTTGGAAGGGCCCTAAATATCTAGTAAAACTTTTGGAGAAGTCACTGGGAGAGTAGATATAGATATTTTTGTGGCGAGACTTAAACTATTTTTTGAGTGGGGGTTGAACTGCAACTATAATACTGTCTTATAAGGTATGGGGTGTCTTCTGTGAAAAATCTGTCACGATTTGATATCGACATTTAAATGTGACTTTGCAGCACCTTTTAAGCATCCCTGGTTAACCAAAGTGGACATTCACATGGTTTTCAACGTTTCCAATTTTGAGCTGTTATTTAACAATCAACAACTGTGTATTCCTCTATGAAAATGATTGAGTGACCTGCTGCATTCAACTTTGTGTTTGCAGATTACTGCATATTATATTTAATCTTAACCTTCAATTTGCTGTTTTTTATCATCCTTTTGCATGGACATTTTTATGTTGCAGATTACAGATGCCACATATGCATGGGGGTATGTTTCAAGGTTGGGGGAACTTCTTGGCAGGATGATTGAGGGAGATCCTTCAATTTTGCACACGCTCTTCCTTAAATTTAAGAGATGGATGGATGTGCCACTTTCACGTATTGTCCATGCATCATTCAGTTCCTCAAAATATTGTGGTTCTCTTTCTCATTCAACTTGAATGGTTTTTATGCTTGGACCTGTTCCACTTTGGCATGTGTTTAAATTTCTTGATATGTCATTAATGTGCGTAGATTGTGTATATTTTTATACATATTTTGATGCACATTTACTTGTTATTTATGAGTATAATCTATATTTATTTCATCCTATTATGATATACTTCTATGTATTTTATGCGGAGATCTACTCTTTGTTTGTTTCATTGATAGGACGCATTCTGAAGTGAAAACGAAGTAAAAGGGAGGATTTTCAGCATACTGGGCTGCGCATAGGGCACACACGGTCGTGTGACATATCTGCACGGTTGTGCAAGAAGATTCAAGGAATTCCAGCAAACAACCCCACACAGTAGTGCAGAAGTCCACGGTTGTGTGACCATTCCCATGGCAAACCTTATCCGGCTGTGCAAATTGGTTGTGTAACAAAAAGATAGCACAACCCCCCCCCCCAAGTTGTGCAGCTTTGCACGATCGTGCTACCATTTCCAGCAGCAACCCTTGCATAAGTGGGCAAATCTGCACAGTTGTGTGGCCTTTCCCCAACACAAAGTTATCGTGCGCAGTTGGCCAATAGTCGGCCCTGCACGACTGTGTAGACACCCATTTTCATGAATTTGGGGCTTGGGGCTCAGCCCCTTAGCTTGGAGAAGGGTTCTACCCCTTGGAGGAATACTAGATTTACCCCAAAGAGGCTTCTCTGATGATCCATCTACCTCCAGAGCAATGAGAGCATCCAAGAATACCGACAACACATTGATAAGCTTCTTCTTCTCACTTCCTTCTTGTATTGAATTATGGTTTGCTATTCCTTTGTCTCTTGGATTATTTTTCTTTGTTCATAGAGTAGATCTCTGATTCTATGGATGTAGGGAGTATTTGTGATGTGTTATTGACGTGAACTCTATGGATTTGTTAATAACTTCCTAGTTCATTGGCATGCTTATGCCTTGTTCATATTTGATGAAATGTTTAAGTGATGGTTGTGTGCTTGAATATTTTATTTTATTGAATAAGTGTATAGATTATTCATTCCCGTGGATGGGGGTGCTCTAGATTAAAGTGGCAAGGCCTTGGTGAGAAAGGGTATCTCTCCTCTCATCTAGAGCACACCCTCTTAAGAGAGGGCAATTCTATGCATAGATGAATCTAACTTATTACTTAATGAGTTTTCTCTAATTCTATGTTAGTAAGTGTTTTGTGTAATCTAGAGACGTACTCCCGGGGATGCCTTGTGACATGAGGTAGTCCACTATCAACCCAGACTATCTAGGTTACTCTCTTCTACTTAGTGACATTAGAATACTAGCTAGGAAAGACACTTCATTATATCCCAGCTAGGTAGATACGATACATACTTACACATCCTAGTAAATATAGGTGTAGAGAATAGGATTTGAGCAACCCATTACACGTCAATGACCATCACAATGAAATCGAAACCTTAGAATCTCTCAACCTCCAAAGATCAACTTCTTCTTCTCTCTATTATTTCTTGCACACCTTCTTTAGTTCAACACAATCAATCCTTGTTTGTTTAGATAATTGACTGTGTAAAGTCAACTAATGTTTAATTAACAATCCCCATGGATATGATAATTTTTTATATTATTGATGACGTTTCCGTGTACTTACGGAGCGTAACCGTCATGTGGTAGGTTGCCTTTGTCATGACCTTTCCACATCCCCTTGAGTTAGGTGCCTCATGCTTAGGTGCCTATTTTCAATTTGAAATGCAACTCTTATTGAAGTGAAACATTGTTAATATTTTTTTGATTATTTGACAACATACTTATCTATTTAAAGTTGCATTGATTCCCTAGAAAGTTCCACCCATCGGTATTTTCTAACAATAGTTTGTTCTTATTCTTGTATGAGTGTGTTATAGATCTAACAATATGCACATTTTTGAAGGTGCAATTTAGAACATAAGTCAAATGAGTTCTGGTAGTTAAAGAAGCTCATTGTAGTATTGTTTTCATATTCTTTCACGTGCAACTTGCTAGTGAAGAGTGAGCACACAAACTCCTTTAAACTTAAGTAGTAATTGATGACTCCTTTTGTAGCAAAATACTTCAGGAAATGTTCCAAAAGCTTATATCTGTTGTTTGCACATAACAAGAAGGTATGATTTTTTCCCTCCATAGTTTTATTGTTGTTGAAGTTGTGGACTCGGTTAATGCTCTATGCAGTCTGATGTGCTGCCTGGAGTTTCTGAGTTTCACGTGACCTGGACCCATGTGAACCCAACCTGTGCTAGCTATGCTAGTCTTATGTCATGACAACTCAGGTCCAACATTGACATGCGATCAACCAATCCTGGTCCTAGTAGGTAGATCTGAGTCATCTGACATAAGTTATTGACCCCAATTTTTTAGAACCTTGTGCATCGGCACGTTGGTCTTTATATGGCACATGACTTGATATTTATGTGGTCTAGTAAATATGAGTTCTGATATGTACATATTGTGGAAAGACTATTGTAGACAATCTGATGTGCATTTTGTGGTGACATTAGGAATTTTCTTTGTGCAGCCATGAAGTAGGTGAACTTGTTGAACCACATAAAATTTGTCCCGTTCAATTTCTTTTTCTTCATTTTTTATTTTTTTAAAAATCTTACTCTTCTCTATGTTCCTTGATTTTCTCTTGCTCTTGTTTCTATGTTCCTTGAGTTTCTCTTTCTCTTCTCTGTGTTCTTTGTCTTTCTTGCTTTTTTGACATGGTGGTGGTTGTATTTTAACATCTAAGAACAAGAACATGGAACTTTTATCACACTTAGTATCCAAGTAGTACCATGATCCTGTCAATTGTCTTGTAATTGAGGTTAATATGATTTATTGTAATTACTATTACATTTTATAGTTATAATTCTTTCCAAGTCATTTGTTTATACTGGCTACTACATAGTGTTGTAATAACTTACTTGTTATCTCCGAACTCTCAGTGCAGATCTCCAGTGCACCTCAAATTATTATTCCTCACAATTTGCAGCTCAGATATGTTCGACATTAGATATTGTACCTGTTAGTTCTTTTGATAGTATTCTTCTCAATTTCCAGCATTCAGTAAGCAGTGTAGACAATATCATATACTTGTGTGTAGGGTTTACTGCTTGGATTATTTAAGGAAGATGGAATACATGATCGGTCTTTTTATTTAGCAAACCTAGTGGACAAAGAGAAGCTTCAAGAATTTATGCAGGTATTCTTACTATGATATTAGACTATTATTTTCTTTTGTCTTGTTGTGCCAGGCGACATGGACAAAATTTATAATTCTAGTAATTGTAAATTACTGATAGGCATAAAGAATCTCACCTGTCATTCGTGCCAAATGTGTTGATGAGGATTATGTTGCGTCGACACCTAATACATTTTTATATTGTTTGTTATCTTTATGTTTTTTTTTTTTTCAAAATTTTAATTCAATCTATTATGTAATACATATTCTTATAAATACAAGTAAAAAAGTTAAGTCAAAGAAGATTATGAGTAGAACTTGTATGTATGCTTTTGCAAGAAAGAGGACTTGGATTAACTTCATCTCTATGACAGCCCATAACAATTCTGCATAACTCGCAAACATGTTATACTAGTTAAGAAGCTTATTCAAGCTTCAATATGGCTCTGCAAATTCCACAATTACTTGTGAAACAACTTCACCATAACCTCGCTAACTGTGATATAGCTTTGTAAGAGTTTATTTAGCTCACAGACAACCATGAGGATCATGAGTTTAGTGAGTGTTTTCTTTGGCTTGTGAACTACTCCAGAAAGGCCGAAGTCTTGAATAGCTTTCACCAATTGTGGAAGAAGTCATCGAATAGCCTCATTTTCTTTTTCTTCGTATTCTTCCTCTACCATTAATTAGCCACTGGCTCTATGTCTAAGACATTTTGGCATATGATATTAAAAGCATAATTTGAAATCTCGTACTATGCTAGGTCACACAGTTAAAACATATTGCTCCCATAAATTCACTTGACGCCTCTTGGCATACTAAAAAAAAGGTCAAGATGAATTGAGATAATGTGTTTATTTTTTGTAACTTGTGTCAATATAAGATAATGTCAAAAGTGTGCCGTTTCAGATGCAACATAAAGTCCAAACTTAACTATATAGTAATTTTAGCTTTTTCTTTTTTTATCCCCTTCTTCCGTCCATCTCGAATTCGTCACCAACATTGTACATCAGAACTTTGGCATGATACTGAAATAAGATCATTCCTTAGGCACAACTTGAGATTTTGAACCATGATTAAAATTGTACTATAATTGTAGAGGCGCACAAGCACAATCCACTTAGGAATACTGGTAATCATTGCTATTACTTGATGTTGGGCTTCGCTAGAGCAGATGACGGCCGTTGTGGAGGCCAACTCGTGTATCATTGTCGGAAAAGTAGTGCCGGGTAGAGTTGGAGGGAATTCACAAGGCAATGACGCTGTGGAGGAGGGACACTCTGCCCAATAGTGGCTAGCGAAAGAGGAACTCATACAAGGAGGGCTTTTGTTTCTTAAGGAGGAGGGTGGTGGCACAGCCAATGAAGGTGGTTTCTTTTTCTCTTGGAGTAGGAGGGCTAGAGAGCACAACGAGTAGTCTGGGAAAAAGGTGGGCACAAGGTGCCTTGCTTTGTGCAAGGGGTGCTAGTGCATGTGGAGAAAGAAGAGATGCCACCCACACAAGGATCGTGATTGAGGAATTATCACAAGGGAATTATGGGAGTAGTATCACTCACGAACAAACCAAAAAAGTAACTTCGGTATTAATTGATGCAACATCAAAATTGAGACAAAATTAATAAAGCAAAAAAAAAAGTCATTAACCTTTTTTATAGAGAAAATGTTAAACTATTATTAATTGAAAATTGTCCATGGAATCCTAACCTCTCCTTTACAGATTAGCAATAAGACTCATTTTTGCAAAATAATGATTCAATTTTCCCAATATACTTTTTTAAAAAATAGACAATATTTAAAAATCTCCAACAAGTTTTTCAGAAATATAACAAAATATAAATTTTAAGAGACTCAACAACTTTGACATTGTCCTAATAATTTTAGATAGGATTTGAAAATCCTCACTGCATCAATGACACTATTATGAAGGATGTATGTGGAGTCACAATAATGTTTATGGTAGACGTGAATAGTTCTACCAAACTTGAGAAAATATAGAATGAAGTGAGAAACAAAAAAATGGGTCAATTTCTGTCACGTACATTTTGTGACAGAATTTGTAACTTTTATTTGTGGACTAGTCTCAGTAATTGTCATCAGATATTTTCTCTGAACATTTTTGTTCTATACATATAGTTAACATTTATGTATTATGAATTGATCTTTATGTCCATTTGTGTAAGTTTGATATGTAGAAGATTTGTTAGTAATTATATTTCCAAATGATACTATTATCTTGAAGAAATGCAAATATCACAATAACCGAAGATGATCAATTGCAACATATCATAATTTGTTTATTTTTTCTTATCTGATAAACTTTATTTGCTATTTTGTTATTGGCATCACAGATGGATCGTCAGCTAAAGTCAGGAAGGGCTACCAACAAGATATGTGTTATCTCACAGGTCAGTTGTGCAATTTTCTCAAATATATTTGTAAAGTTGCGTCGACTTGAGTTGAAGATGTGAGAGTTAGAGGGAAACTAATAAATAACATAATTAAAAAATAATTTAATATATCTGAACATTACTAGTTAATCTTTCATATAGCATAATAAAAGGACTAGATCCATTTAGTTGAGTCTGAGTAGTTGGGAGCGGGACTAACATAATTTGTTTTTGATATGGGTATATTTTTTGATAAACTAAAAGCAAATTGCTTATTGAGGGCTCATTGAGAGTTATATTGAGTTTTTTCAAATATAGATGAACTAGACATGTTTTTCAGTGAAGCTGCAGTTTTAAACTAATGCATGCTAAAAATATGGACCACATTTCATGGTTAATAAGTTAATTACCACAACATGATTTCATGATTATTTACTCTGAACTTGAAGCATCTTGTTTGGCATCAATCTTTCTCAATCCATCCATTTCTAGGTAAACAATGTTTAATTTTGGTTTGCCAGTGGAAGATACATCTGATCTCATAGTTCTGTGAAATTCTGGCTACCCTTATGGTGTATGACATGTGATATTGATGGGGTTATGCTGTTCTACATTACCTATAAAGAAGTGGAATATTTTGGTCTTACTAGTTGCTAAAATCAAGTCATCATTGTCATGATCATTCTTCATATAAGACACTCAACGCGTTAAACATGGAAATGTCTAAAATCAACTACAAAGTTTGGACAACGTGGAGTCGTGAGAAATAAACTATTTTGGAATGATTGTGCTGAAAAATTGTCTCCCTGACAACAAACATTTAGTGAAAATAATGTCAACAACATGAGCATGGATCTTAATATAGTGAGATGAGAATCATTTAGCGTCCAAATAGTTGGTGCTCACGCCTTCTGTTCTAGGAAAAAATGTGACCCATTTATACTGTACTCATATTACGATCACTGCATGAGCCATGAGGTTGCATATAATCAATCTAATTACTTAATTCCACATATGCACATACTGTGCTAATTTTGAGGCGGTTAGTACATGATAGCATAGAGTTGGATTGCTTTTAATTTGGCTAGTTATGCTACTGAAAATGCTGAGTCTGAGAAGACAAAGACAGTTTAGTTTCATCCCAATATATGACTTAGGTATCACATGGTCTTATCTTGCTATCAAAGGTGCAGGATTAGAGGTGGGATCAGAGGTACAACAAGATCAAAAGAAGTAATGGGAGGATATGTTAAGGCCTCCAAATTGTTTATAAATTGACTATTGCACTGAACTTTTGTTGGATGATTTAAGGAACACACGATCTCTTCCTGTTTGTTTTTACTGGTCATCAACCACCATCTGTATCCCTTTCAATACATACATATATATTTGTAAGTTTTGGGCCTCGGTTGGTTCAAAAACTACTTTCAGCTTTGTGAGTGTTCATATTGTGGCAGTGCTAGTAGCAACTAGATGGTTCTTCCATTTGTTAAGAAAAGTTGGAGCAAGACAATTTTCTGTTATTTGACAAAGTTGAGGTCACATCCATATTTATAATCTTTTGTGAAGAAAATTAAATGACAAATATCACTTTCTCAAGAAAATTAGCTCATCCTACTTCCAATTCAAGCCACCACTACAACTTTCAAGGGGCTAGAAACCAAGGAGTCTATATCTGTTTTTCAAAAAGTCTGAATGGGCTTCAGTTTTTCAAGTTAAAATTTCTCAATTTCCAATAGAGAACAAGATTTTATTATTTTTTGTTAATAAATATTAACAAATAAAACTATATCATAACTGCAGAAATTGCCAGTTTGCCACTGCTTTTGATGAGATTGATTTTTGGAAATTCTTGTTGGGGTATTGATTGGATGATTCTTCAAAATATTTATGTTTACAATTATTTTCAAGCATATTCAGAATTTGGCAAGAGATGTTCTTTTATTGCTTCATAGCTTAGACTGGAATTCTATGGAAATTGGTGGGCACTTTTATGCACTGAAAATGGATAATCATTTTCTCTCTTTTGAATTTAGTTCAAGTTTCATTTCTTCATTGGATAATGTGTTGCTTTATAGTATGATGTGGTTTTAAGAAATTTTGCTACAAAGTTAATCTGATATCGTTGCAGGGAATAATGGTTATCTCAAGGAATTTCCTTGGCCTTATCAACATGGTACATTCTAATCACACTCCTCTTAGATTAATTCAGTCTTTGCAGCGTTATAAGTTAAAATGTAGCATTGAGCACTTTAAAGTTGGTGTAAATTTGGAAACTATTACATGAGAGATTTTAGTGGTATTTTAACTAGTAAAGTGGTGTCCTTAGTTTTACTAGTAAAAAGTGTGCCTTAACTAGACCTCAAAACTGGCATGTTTACCTCTAGAGATTCATTTACAAGCTTACATTAGGAGAAATAATGGATGCATGGAAACATGGGCTCTTTGTGAGAATTTGTGAAATGAGGTTGCTTTCATGTAATATGAGGTTTTCTGGATAACTCATCCAACTATGTTAATGCTGACATTGCATGTTTCCCTCATGCTTCCTTTTTCTTTGAGAAATTACAGATATTGTCAGGCAATTTGTATATTTGACTATTTGTCTTTTAGGACCTCAAAGACTGGTTAGTGGAGCAGATAATAAAAGAACTGAAGATGCAAATTCAAAATAAACTGAATTCCTTTTTCCTCTCATCTAGTGGTATGGAGCTCTTTCTGCTTAGAAATACTATTGTAAATACTTTGGGATTGCTAATTGGCTCTCAAAACCTTCGGTGTATAACAAAAGCTCTCTGTTTTCCTTGGCACATTAATTCTCTGCAAACCGTAGATGTTTATGTTCGCCTGGACCTTCACACGCAAATTCAGTCCTCTTTTTCCTAAGATTGAGTTTAAACCAATTATCTTCTTTTTCATAAATTAATTGAACTTCAGCACTTTTAGTAGACTAGATCCTTTGATTTAATTGGGCATATATGTAAACCGATTTGTGTTCTTGAAGGAACAAACAAATCTTACCTGGATTGTTGAGTTGTTAACAATTTTCATGCTTCTTCAAAATTGAACTTCAAAAGATTTCTCTTTCCCAAGAATTATCATATGTTATAACTGTGGGTCCCGTGTGGCCGGCAAGAGGAGGTGAATTGCTTACAATACAAAAATAGAACCTTTCTCGATCTTTACAACACAATTATAAACACACTTAAACAGAATTAATGAATGTAATAAATAAAATCGTACGAGACACCAGAGTATTTACTTGGTTTGCAATCAAAGGATTACTACTCCAAGGAAAATGCAGCTCAGTATCAAAACTCCTCGAACGAATCGTCGGAGGCGGAGAAGCCTCGTACATGGAATTATTGCTCGTAAATTGAAAGCTCGAAATAGAAGATTGTACAGAGTGTGTTGTGTCTAATAAGCTGGACCAGAGCTGTATTTATAGCTCTGCTCAGTATCTAACCGTTGAGGTTCCGGTCCGGGCGCCCCCAGCTAGATGCCACATCAACGACTCTCCAACGGCAACTGGATAAAACTTTATCCACTTTCGCGTGTCCAAACTAAGTCCGGACGCCCGGATTACGCTGAGCTAGCACTACGTTCAACAGCTACGCGACGCGGACCACCCAGGCACCCTGGGTGGTCCGGGCGCTCGGAATGGTCAAAATCAACCTTATGTTGACTTTGACCTGGGTTGACCTCGGTCATCTCAGGTCGCTTCCGGTCGCTAGGGTGATCTCGAACATCCGGAATAGGGCTCACCCGAACCCATTTTCCGTCATTTCTCAAGCGAGTTTCCTCCCCGACTTCTCAACCCTCGGACCACCGTGTGCGTCTTTTTCGCTCCGTCAATGTACTTTTCCGCAGCTTCTCGTCCCTCGGATGCGCTGAGCCTGTCGACTCTCTTCCCGTTCCATCCTTTTCGTATGCCGCGTCTTTCGCTCGACTTTTTGTGTTCCTAAGCTCCTGTACACTTAGACACAAGGTTAGAACACCACAGGACCTAACCTAACTTGGTTGATCACATCAAAACCAACCTGGGGCACCAACAATAACTAGGTCCTGGACACTCTTATCATTTTCAATGCACGTTAGTGAACATATTTCTGTAACTTTTAGACAACTGCTAATGTCAATCCTAAGTTCAGATGAAAACATTGAGAGTGCGGTACCCCCAAAGAACTAGTGCTAAAATTGATAATTTACTTTTCGTAAGTCTAGGTCCATGATTTCAAGTGCTGATTATTATCTGTCTACATGACCAAGATGTATGGTTTCGGTTGATGACTGATTGTGTCAGCTTGGGTAAGTGTCATCGTGTTGCTTTTTCTAACATGCTTGTCTCGGCCTGGTATTGTTTGATTCTGACCAAGATAGGAAGATTTTCTCCCATGTTTTATACTTCAATTTCGTTTGTTGGCACAAGGCAAAAGAGGGGAGGAGAAGATAGATACCTATTAGTGGTACTCACCTAAATATCTTCTCTTCCCATGACTCATCTCTCAATTATATTAGCTGGTCACACGGAGAGGATGAAACACCAAAAAAAGAGGCAAGGATAGAGGAGATGCACTAGTAGAGTATCAACAATAGCAAAGAGGGGCTATGCCGAAGGCAAAGAAATCATGATATATCTATAACTTGTGCTTGTTTCAATTTCAATAATGTCAATCCAAGTCTAATTTCTAGTGGCTAATTCTAGTGATTAACAAAGATATACTTATGGTTGTGTGTCCTTCGAGTACTATGTTAGAAATTAATTTTAGTAGGATACAACAAAACCAATTCCTCTATTACAATCAAGAAGGTATTATCATTAGCTGAGATGCATGTTGTATTTTTGTAGGTTGTTTTTCCTAAACTTCAATTAAAATCAATTTATAATTTCCACATGCTTATAATTGGAGCAAGCTAAGTGAATGGAGGTTATAGAACTAAAATTCATTTGAGTTAATCTAGGAATGATTTAAAGGGTGCTGAGTGTTAGAATAGAACATCACCAAAATTCTTTCGTTTGAGTTGGAGATTGGAACTTTGTTGTTAGTGATATATCCTTCTTGCACAGTGGATACGATTTATGTATTCACCTTTTGATAGCTCTCTATTTATTCCTTGGAATCCCCGCATCTTGTGTCCCTTTAGATTCTCATTTTCTCAACGTCTCAAATGCAGTGATTAAAGTTTTAACAAATAGGATTATAGAAACTTACTCAAGATTTCATTTCAATTTTAGTGAAACTAAGTGAGTGATGGTTTCAAAGTTATTTACCCACTTTATAGCTCTCCCAATTTCTCTCGGTCAATGGGAAAGAACTCTAGGTGCTTCCATGTGGTACTTTAATGCTCCTCTATCTGCTCACGGCTCCCTTTTGCCAAAGAGAGACAAATAACTCTAATACCCTCTCTAATGGTCTATTAATACTAATTTTTATATTAAACTTACGGAGTCCCTGATGGATTAGGCTAAGACATGGTTTCAAGTCAACGTAAACTCAATTCTCTCTATCGAAATCTTAAAGTAGCCTAAAATTAAAATTTCAATATTCAGGGGGGAAAAATGACATCCATACCCATATATACTTGACCACTATCAAATTATCGAACCAAAATCTGTTCATTTCTAAATAGTTTGGAAATTTCCTTGCATATCTAAAAAAAGGCAGTAACTGCACAAGCACTTGCCTAGAGATTAGCCTACAGACTTAATGTTGTTTCAACAATTATGATTTAGGTGGGTGCATATCTGAAAATTGTTTATAGAATCTGCTGAACTATTTTATTATTATTATTTTTTGTTTTACATGGAGTTTAAGGGACTTATTTATTGTGGATATGAACGTAGTTTAAGGTAACACAAAAACTTTGACCATATGAGATATAACCTAATAACATGCTAAAGTTTTTTGTTCAATCTTGCAGTTTCTCGTGGAACTCTAGAAATCAATATGAGGATACTATCCACTTATATTCAATCACAAATGCAGATGATGGAGATCCTTCAGGTGAATGATGAATGTCTTCAGATTCAATAATTCAGTTTTAGATACTTGGTTCGACTTTAGTCCATGTAGTATTAACTTTTAGAATTATTAGTCAAGGTTTTTCTACTATCATCATCAAACTATGACTATGGGTTAGTCATGTTCTTGTTAATACTTTTCACAAGTCCGAAAAAGGTTTATAAAAGATGAACGAATATAAAAAGGGAAGATATTGAATGATGAAAGAATTTTTGTTCTAAAGGTGCTTAGGAAGAGGTATAGTGGGGATCATACTCTTGGAAGACAGAATATGGTTTGTATCAATGAATCAAAGTCTTAGTGAAAGAGCAACAATTTGGAGTCATGTCATGAACTAGCAATTTCATTGTTGTGTCCTGTTACAAATTCAATTTCAAGTTCTGATTTGGATGATAGCATTGTTGATAACAATGAGAAAGGAGGATCACACTGATGTCTCTATAGCTTGGGCTTGTTAACACAGATAAGAGATTTTTCTAGTGAACCTGTTGATCAGATTGACCCAGCTGTGTTGACTTTTTTTTTCAACCACAGGATAAGTTCAATATTAACTGATGATTAGCTCCTTAAAATGATAACGAGAATTTTGTGGCATCTAGAATTTCAATGTGACTTTAAGCTTCCTGAGACTGGCAGTTATCTGCTTTTTAATATATTGTTTTATAATCAGGAAGAGAAGTATGGAAACAGATAAGCGAAGAAAGTGTAACATTGCTATTTAGCCTTGATAGCCAGTCTGATTGAACAAGAACTGGAGCTAAGTTGGTGCTTCATCAAAGCACATGACTGTTAGATAGATGTGTAATTTTTCCTGATGTTTGTGTATAAGTTAGTGTTTCATATCACTTTCAATTTAAGACAAAGCAACGAGTTATTATGTGGGGGACTATTATATCTCTGCTCACAACTCATATAGCAAGCACTAAGTATTAACTAAGTTTCCAACAACCAAGCATAACTTCTTGGCATGAAGCAATTGGAATCATTTTAACTAAGAAACTCTAGTGGACCTTGAGTATTTCTCCAAAATGGAATTATGTTCTTTGATCAAATTTTATGGCTAGCTAGAATAGTATTAACCGTACTTGTAATAAAATGCAGGATTTACTTCATATAAATGGGAGATCCATTTGGGAAGAAGTTTTTGCCAATTTCTTGAAAGAATCTGCTCGGAATGTATGTACAAGTAGTTTGTTCTCATACACTCTTTTCCCTCTGTTAATTAGCTTTGAAGATAGTCTATATTAAAAATGTCTCTTTTTAGTTTTTACAGGAACACAGTGAACTTATAAAACAGAGGAGAGATGTGGAATTTTCATCTGCCTTATTGAATATTATTTCTAAGTCAAAGACCTTTTTTGGTATGACCAATCAGATAGGCATTTTCTATATGCCAATCAAATTAAAGCATTTTCAGTATAGACAAAATCAAAATCCAATAATTGACAAAGTATATTAGTGGTATCAAGTGTATGACAGTAGTTATAATTTTTATTATTGTTCTTTTTTCTGTTCTTTATTTATTCTCCAGGAAATTTGTTGATCCAAGTACTGCAGTTAACTGATCCATCTCGATCAATGTTCATAGAGCCTATGAGTGGTTGGTTAGTACAAGTTTTATCTCTTCTGTTTTCTTTGGCAATTTAATTTGTCAACTTATTATAGCATGTTAGCATGTTGTTCTAACTATCATCCTGGAGATGCTACCATGTCTTTGGAGGTGTTATCCAAAAAGGGGTGGTATTTAAATCTTGCCAGAAGTTGAGTTAGCTAAAAGTCAAGTTGTAACTAATTCTCTAATAGTAATAATTGGTCTCACTTTAATTTCATGATTTGGCTTACTGACTTGGTATTGAATAATAGTAAAAACACATCAAATTCTTGTTGCCTGGGAGTCAAACAACCTAGATGAAGACTTCCAACAACTCCATTACTGGTGGGCAAGGGTCTCAAGATGTGGCCCCTTTGCCGCTTCAAGCTTCATGATCACACCAGCTCTTGGCTCACTCACAACCCTAGTAGCCAAACCAATGTTGCAATGAAGAGTACAAAGAACTGCACATTATAGATGTAGAAGATCTCCTATGTTGCCTCTATCGGTCTCACCTTGCAGAGGAGCCTGAGGAACCTTAGGACTAGGGATGACAATGAGATATGCAGGACAAGATTTTCAATTCTCATCCCCATCTTTTATAGGAAGCGAAGCGAAGCAAGGGAAGGATTTCTCTTCCCCATCCCATCCCTGTCCTGCTTTGCTTCTTATGTGGATTGGGTTCGAGGCAGAGAAATAGTAAAATAAAATAAAATTATATATATATATATCATGCGCGCCGCACAGTGCGCAACTGCGCGCCGCACAGTACGCAACTGCGCGCGCAGGATATCAGCCACTTTCTTTTTTAAAAAAATTATTTTTGTTAAATTTAATTAAAAAATTAATATTTATTTAAATATAAACCCTAAATACATTACTATACCCTGTAAACGTATAATCCAATTAGGAAGTCTAAACCCTAGAAGTAAAGTCTTAAATTTTTTTTTAAAACTTTTTACCCCTATGGTTCAAGCTTCCCAATTGAGTTATAGTATTCAAGCGGTATAACTTTTTTACTTTTAGGATTTTTTGCTTTCTGAACTTATGGAATATATATTTTTGTCTTAGAATGTTTCTAATCATATGTCATATATATTTTTATCTTAGAATGTCTCTACTTGATCTGTCTAGGAAATATTTTAAAAAATTATATTAAACTGTTTTTTCTAACAATATTAAATTGTTCAATAATTGATAATTTATATAAAATCAATATACAATTTATTTTTAAATTATACACAATAAACATATTTATTAAATAATTACTATATATATATATAAATAAAAAAAATACCGAAACAGTATCGACACAACACGATATGATACCGAGATCGTATCGTTCCGGTCTAGGACCGAAACCTCGTCACAGGTCACGATTTTAAACCTTGGAACATATTGCTATTTCTAGCTGCAATCATGCTAACAACATAGTGAGGAAGGGAAGAAGATAGAAAAGGCAGAGGAACAATGATGCAAATGACTTCTCATTGTAGTTGTCGGTTGTGAGCGAAGAGGAAGCAAACAACTAGGATGAGCATTGGGGCAAAGACCTTGTTAGAAATACTGATCCTGCCATGTTTCACACAATGATGAGTTGGAGGACGGAGAAGTGGATGTAGTAGCTAAATTTGAGTGATAAAATTTAATATAGGTTGGAGGTTAGGCGAAAGCAAAGGAGGATGCTAAGTGGGAAAAAGGGGATAGGAAGAGGAGGTAAACGATCAAGCTACTTAGCCGTAATGGTTAAAGTGTCATTCTATGCTGAAGCTTTAATCACCTATTAGAATGGAATGATTTAATTAGTGTATCTTGGTGATACTTGGTTACTTTGACACACTGTAATGTTCATCACAATGTTTAAAGCATGATTAAAATCTTATTCCATGTTGGTTGGGATACGAAACATGTTCTGTTGGTCAACTAACCCACGAAACAAGCTCAAGATGTCACAATG
The DNA here is from genome assembly GCA_037177415.1 of Kaempferia rotunda. NCBI lineage: Eukaryota > Viridiplantae > Streptophyta > Magnoliopsida > Zingiberales > Zingiberaceae > Kaempferia > Kaempferia rotunda. Next base: position 743 of record JBAMIB010396281.1, on the reverse strand, counting down.
ACAATGGTGAAATATAGCAACAACTTCGTGAGGCTTTTGTGAGGTTCTAATGCAATAATGACTTTGCATAAGTCTATAATAATTTTGTGTGAGGTCTACAATGCCTTCACATGTAAATACATAAGGATTTTGCAATATCCCAAATTAGATTAAAGTCTTGAGCTATGTTGGTGACCATGTGTAATTTACCTTTCTATCTGTTGACTAACACAAAAGATGACTTTGATATCCACATTGGACCCTTGTAGTCAAGTGGTCTTGCTTTCCCAAGTTGTATTGATGCAATGGAAATAAAGAGACGAGGGAAAGGGAAGGGTTGTTGGAGGAGAGGGAAAAAGCGAATTAGGGATCTCCGATGAATGCCATGTGCAATGAGCAGTTAGCGGCGAGCGGTGGGAGGTTGGCATTGGGCGAGGTAGGGGAATTTATGGAGGGCATAGGAATGAGGAGAGTACGTGGAGGGAGAGTCAAGGAATGCAAATAATTCCTAATGTCTCAAAAATTCTATAACCTAATTAAACTAGACTATAAGTCTAAATTGAGCTCTCGATTTAAACCCACTTGATGCTAATCAATATATCTACTCGATGAGCTCTACCTAACCCTAAATTTACTATTGATCAATCCATACTTAAATTTTTGATTTGGTTTAGCTTAATTAGTCATCTAAAAATAATAATTTTAGATATAAAAACTTAAATAACATAAAATTCGATACTGGTAAGGATTTTTTTTTTTTTTTA
>JBAMIB010396250.1:0-10384 GCA_037177415.1 Kaempferia rotunda | reverse complement strand
TTTTTTTTTCGTTATAACATTAGGAGACAATGAAATAACATTATATAATAATATTGTTCGATTTTATACCGAAAGGATCCGTGGCGCAATGGTAGCGCGTCTGACTCCAGATCAGAAGGTTGCGTGTTCGATTCACGTCGGGTTCATTTCCTTTTATTTTTTATAATGTAAAATTAATTAATTGCACGAAAGCAAACAAATGCTCTTCTTTTTATTGCAATTAACAGCGGCAAATCTGTTTCCAAGGATGCCCATCAAATTCGGAACGAGATGCCATGCACGTGAACTCCACTGCCACTCCCATCCTATCCATTATTTATTTATTTGTTTATGTATATCGAGAATCAGCAATCTAAACTACTGCCACCACACTCTAATTAAAAAGAGAAATACTTTTTTTTTATATTTAAAATTACATCTGAAATAACTTGTTTTTATTATTTCTTGAAGAAAACAACTCCGCTAACACAATATTTTTACTCCAAGCTAACGAAATTGATCCGCACCGTCCATCGCATCCATTCCCCGACTCGCAAAACAACAATTTTTCTGGGTCCGTGACAGCCGCGTCATCACCAACTCCAACGTCTCGATGCTATTTCTGAGGGCTTGACTTGTTATTGAAAATCATTATAGGGCGATTTATATAAGAATACCAAAAAAGCACACAGCTGCTGCGTCGTCCACTTCGCTTCGCTTCGCCTCTCTCTCTATCTCTCTCCCTCCCTCTTCGAAATCGTGGGCTGAAGGAGGTAGGCGAAGGTTTCCTTCCAAAGCCCTAGATCCTTTTCCCCTTCCAAAGTTCTTCTTCTCTGCTGTCCTACATTCTGACAAGGATCTTTTCTTCTTCGGTTCTCGGATCTGCTCCATGCGCGCTCGCGCTGCTTTCTGCCGTTCTCGCTTCTTCCGGGGGCCATAGATTTCGTCCCATTTGGGCACTACCATCAGATCTGCACGTTTTGCATGGATAAAGTTCGTATCTTGATCGCTTTGGTCTCTGCGAGCTGCGTAGCCTGGGGCGCAGGCGGCACTTCCGCGCTCTCGTCGGATCTCATCCACCGCTTCTCCGACGAGGCGCGTGCGGCCGTGGCTTCACGTGGAGGGGTTTCTGGGTGGCCTATCAGGCGGACCGTGGAGTATTATCGGATCCTGGCGAGGAACGATTTCCAGCGGCAGAGGCGGCGTCTCGGCACTCGTTATCAAATTTGGTTTCCGTCAGATGGGAGTGAGACTGTGTCGTTCGGGAACGACTTCGGATGGTGAGTTAACTCGTTCATTTTTTATGTTTTGTTTTTCCTTCAAAATGTCAAGTTTTTGAGTCATCTGGTCGTTCTTTTCTTAGAAGATAGTAAAATAGACATGAACAAACATAACGAAGCTATTTGTACTGGCCTGTAAGTGTTGATGCAAAATTAGTGATGAATCTGTCGGATCCCGAATAGTTAGGACAAACATGACTTGACGATGAAGTGTTGATTCCCAAGTTTGTTTGGTTTTGTGGTGTTTACCAGGTTGAATTATATAATTATAGTATTTAAGTTATTTTCTTCAATTAATGACACTTTTAGTCATAGAAGAATGAAGTATTGATATTCCATTCCATGGTTAGTCAAATGTCTAACAATTGCAGCACCAAGTAGTAAAGAAGCTGTCCCTGATTCATGGAACACTATTATTTAGTCTACCTGACATAGTATGACTATGAATTTGAAATCGATTGTTCTCATATTTAATTTTTTGTGGGTCAAAGATTCTTTGCTAGAGGAATTTTATTATAAATATCTTATACTACTAAGAAAATAAGCCTCTCCTACAGAAGCGTACTGAACTTAAAATATTCCCTTTTGTATTGACAAGTGGACAACAACAACAAAACCACAAAAAGTAATCGGTCTCAAGCATTTGGGCTAGTCTATATTGATATTGGTTCACCATTAGTTCTATATGATGTTATTTTGTTGGTAACATCCATAGATTTTTAATTACTTTTAAAGACATTAAATAGAAATTTCTTTGGTGTCACTCTTCTCCTTGGAACTTTCTTATGGTTAATACAATTTGTCTAACTTCATATGGGACCACCTCAGTCAAATCGCTTGAGGAAGAGATGGTACACATGTAACACCCACTTGACAGAATGTTGTATTCTTAGATGTCTTTCTTCTTCGATCCACAGGGCATTCCCAAACCTCAATTGGCTCTCCTTTGACCCTCTCATGTAGTAATGGATTAATTGTGGATTTCTCTTTCATGAAGAGAATATCAGTTGTCTCCCTCACTCTAGTTTTTTGGTTTTATGTGGTACTCCAAAGTAGTCGTCCCTCGGGAAATAGATTTCACTCGTGTGTGCAGCATCCTGACCTGTAAGATGCATATGTTGGTCCTTCTGTGATCTGAATTGTGTCGTGTTTTCTTGTCTTGGATTTCAGTTCCTCTTCCCATATTCCTTTTGTTATTAACGGTCTCATCCTTCGGCACAGGTAGAAGGATTGTAGTGTGTGCTCTTAATGTTTACTGCCAAAAGCTAGGATAAAACTAATCCCTCTCCAGATGAGGTAGTGGGTGTCTGATTGAGGGAAGAATGACTTATGGTGTCATTTTATCTCTTCCACCTTCTCTAGGGAGTAGCTTGCAGGAGAGGGTACCCTCGCATTAATCATACACACTATTAGGGATCAAATAACCCCATGCCTTGTACATAAATATTTACAGGCCATGGGATTATTTGATCCCTAACAACCACAAATGAGGGTGTCATAGAGACCCAATGCTGAGATTGTGACTTCTAAAAGGGCCAGTTGAAGGCCTTGTAAAGAGATTGCATTTCTCCTGAAGGGGAAGAGATTCTTTTTTCAATAGAATATGAGTTTTACTTCTGTGTGTTATAATCTAACCTTGGATACCTTCATTGTAGGATCTCATCTGAACGGAATCTAAACATAGTCTTTGATTAAGTTTATATCATTTAGACATTTTCTCTGATTTTATCATCTACTCGAGCTGTCCTTGTTTGCTCACAAGTAATATTTTTCTTTTTCAGTAACCCTGCACATTTGCACAATTTTTTCGTGCTTATTTCTTAACTGATAGCTTTTTTCTGTAACCATGTAAATCTGCATTTTTTTCACCCTTATTTCTTTACTGTCCAGCATTACAACCAATATACTATAGCTATTTTATCACTCTCTTGTAAATTTTTATGGATAAGGAGCATATGATAGTAACTGATAACTCTAGAAGTTTCTCTCCTTTTAACCATTCATTCTTTATCCTTTTTATGACGTGGATACCATGCCTATCATTTGTTGATGACAACAAAGAATTTCATGATACTCTTGGGAATAATAGCTTGCTGTGTAGGTCATGCACTTGTATATTGATAATACTTAATTCATATGTTTTATTCAGTGTAGACAGCAGATAACCCTATAATCTGCAGCACTTTGTATTTTTTTATGCCATTTTTGGTATTAACATTTTCATTTCTTACTATAGCCATTCCATTCTAGTCAAATTTAATTAACATCAGAGAATTTTATCATCTCTTGTTGATTGGCAGGTTATACTACACTTGGATTAGTATAGGAACACCTGATGTGTCTTTTCTTGTTGCACTGGATGCTGGAAGTGACTTGCTATGGGTTCCTTGCGATTGCATTCACTGTGCTCCATTGTCTGGTTATCCCAGTTTGGTAGGCATATACGTTCTGTGACCCCCTGTACAAGGCAATTTGGGTTGTAGTGACAAACTTTCCATGCCTTTAGGTTTTGTTTTTCATACTGTTTAATTACCTTTGGTTTCTATTTTGTTCTCCATTAAATTACCTTGTCATATTATTTTAATCCACCATGTTAAAAATATTTCTTTCAGTCACATATTTTTAGTTATGAATATTGTTAGCTAGCTCGAGAATATTTATAATAATGGGCAAATGCATCAAGAAATTCAAATATATCTGGACATCAAGTTTGCTACTAAAGATTTATTTTTTGAGTGGAAGTTGTAATTTCTAAGGTATATTTTTGCCTTAAAGGAAGTATGTTGTTGATCTTTTGCTATAAAAATGTCAATATTCTGCTGATATCATTCTCCTCATCCTTATTGTTTAGGTTGTAATAAATATTGTCATATTTTAAATCTTATTTATTCTTTAATAACTTTTTGGTGTCCCTTTTAGTTATTTTGCACCTTTTATATTCTCTTAATTTTTTATGATTGTGTCAATCATTAAATTTTATCTTTTTTAGAGTAATAACTTTTGTGCTTTCTCACACCCATCACCAAACTCTATTGGTTGTCTTTATTTTTTTGCCATCTGATTCCGCATGACATCTGTATTATCAATTTCTTCCTTTCATTATTCTAGCATTAAAATATCATATATTAGTGGAATTGTTATTTACTGTTACCTTTATGTTCCACCATGATGTTCTTGTAATACTAAAAATAGGTTCTCTCAGATGGATATCTAGCGCCATTAGTCAAGTATTTATCTTGTTTGACTGCACAATCTATCTTTCTAATAAGGAAATATTATTTCAGATTATGATTATTATCAAAGAGTTATTAAATGCTTATCTATTTTGTTGAAATAATTCTTCTCCATTTAATCTTTTTTTTTATCTAAAGCCTTGAAGTATTCTCCTCTTCCTACACATCGATTCAAATCTTCCCCATGTTGAGCTTTTCATGTCTCATAATCACACAGGGTTTCTCAAAATCTGCTTTGATCATTCTATTCTACATGAGGGCATAAGGATTTATAACATTACTTTTTTTCTTTAAAATCATCTTTAGAATTATGTATTCTGTCTTGTTAACATAGACAACATTATCTTTAGTTGTTGCTAACGTTTGGGTTGAAAACCTGCCTTCATCAAAATGGAGGGTTGCGTCTATATAAATTATCTAACAAACAACATTATTTTTATCATTGTTGTGTATCATAATACTACATTGTTATGTATCATAATACTACATTGTTATGTTTAACTTTTCTTGCATGTGAAATAGCAAAATTTGTGCTACCTTTTTTCCCTTCTAATTCATTTTGTTTTTTTCGATGTTATGTTTATTTTTCTCTTAATTGCATGTACCCCTAAAAGTGTTTCCTTTCAATTTGCTATCCTAATTCTATGACAAATTTGCTATCGAAATCCTATAACAAATGACTTTTCTCTTTACCTGCACCGACTCACAATAATACTGAAACCCTTCATCACCAATTATAGTTCCTATGTTCCAAGTTGCTAATATGATCCAATAACAATGGACTAGTTCTTTTATCAATGCTTTCCCAGAACAGTGTAGAACCCTTTGGCTACTTTGCAGCATGTTTGGACTCTTTTCAAGGTACATGGATGGTTCTGTTTCTGGTGACAACCTAATATTATTGAAAATTATGATTGATGATCATGATCATAAGGATTTTGACCTCAAACCTCTAATTTTCCTCCATGGTTGTGATTCATTTTCTAATTTTTATAGATTTATATGTTACAGTATAGTAATGTATAAGATGCTAATTTGTGTATCCATGTATTCTGATGTGTAAGATTTTCATTATGCTATTTCATTTTGTGCCAAACTTTCACTATAATCTCTATGATATTATGTAAACTGTAGGTTTGACTCAAGGAAGTTTCACGAAGTTGTGGCATGTTTTTTTTTTAAATTTAGTTTCGACCTTCTGTAGGTGTGTATAAAAATTGTAGCAAGTAACTATTTGTTGTTTCACATGTGCTTGTTTTCTTTTTCTTGTGATTTATGAGTTTGTATATTCCTGATTAGTTGCCAACTATGTATTGGATTAGTAAATTTTTGCTGTAGATAGAAAATAAAGGACTCTTCAGTTTAAATTTCACAGCAGGTTTAGCACTTAATTCGAATGATTGATTGGCAGGTGCTCCCTTTTATATGGAACATCTATTGTGCAGGATAAAGATCTTAGCGTGTACAACCCAGCCAAATCAAGAACCAGCAAATATCTCTCCTGCAATAATGAGCTTTGTAGTTTGCGATCGAGTTGCGATAATCCAGAAAACCCTTGCCCATACAATATCAAGTACAGTACAGAAAATACATCCAGTTCAGGTTTGTTGGTTGAGGATAAATTTCACTTGGCCTCAAGTGAGGATCGACTATTGGTGAATGCCTCAGTCCTGATAGGGTAGGCTTATTTATTTATTTGTTTATTCTCATTCTGAGTGCTGAGTTACTTCTTTCACAAGTTTCTTAACATGATCTTGTGTTCCTGAGCCAGCTGTGGTAGGATGCAAAGTGGTTATTATTTGGATGGAGTTGCTCCTGATGGCCTTCTTGGTTTGGGGTTTGGAGCTGTTTCAGTTCCAAGCTTTCTTGCAAGAACTGGATTGATACATGATTCTTTCTCTTTGTGTTTTCGGGATGATGATTCTGGGAGAATATTGTTTGGAGACAAAGGCCCTTCAACTCAACAATCTACGTCTTTTATTACTGTGGATGGAAAAATGTATGTTTGTTTGCAGATAAATCATATTATTATTATTATTTCTGAGCTACTGTTCCGTTATTATTGTTTTCAGAACTCCTTTTCTACGCCTGCAAATGATAATTACTATATGAATATAGGCATCTAAAATTATTTCCCAAAGAAAAACCAAATTATACCTTATTGTCTTCTCACCGTACATTACTTTGTTTGTGTGAAACAAAGAGATTGTGAATCATAATTATGTGCTTCTATAATGTCAAATGTGTCCCCTAGTTTCATACCTAGCTCATTGATTTTGCTGTATCTTTACTGACTTGTTTCTTCTCCCTCGGTTTGAAGCCCACCCCTGCTTGGTGGTAGGAGTAGTGGTATTTACACCACCAAAGCCTTAGTTTGCCAGTTTAAACCCTCGTTAGTGCAAAATACACCATGTTTTCTCAAAAAAATTTATCCTTTAGTCAGATATTTTTAGGGTGTATTGGTGATTAATACATGATATATAGACGTCATCAAACATGGGGCTCTGATGTGACACGTGCAAGTGGCGGTGGTCTGTTGCGTATGTTTACAATTTGAGTAGCATGATGTATCTCGTGCATGAGCAATGAACAGAAATTGAATTGAGCTCCATAAGTGTATGGACGATGAAACACTCCAGTTACACATATTTGTTGCATGCACATGCCATTTGCATTACCTTCCTTCCATCTGGTGTGTGAATCACAGGTAAACCATCAGTGTGGTACTTCTCATTACATTTACTTGTCCTGATTTTGTCTCAGCAAAACTTATGCCATTGCGGTGGAGAGTTTCTGCATCGGATCTCATTGTCCTGTGAATACCAATTTTCATGCACTAGTTGATAGTGGATCTTCCTTCACCTTTCTCCCTGATAGTATATTCAAGAGAGTTGCTATGGAGGTAGTTTTTTTCACTTGTGTCAATGCATATTTCCTTCGTTAGAGATTAACATATCCGTGGTTTGATTAGTTTGACAGACAAGTTAATGTTTCAAGGATTGCTACCAGTGGTGAATCTACTTGGGAATATTGTTATGAAGCCAGGTGAGTTGCTTGACTTGCTTCTATTATGGAACTTGTTCTGGTTTTTTTCCCATTTACTCAGTTTTGCTGTTTTTGTAACAGCCCTCTTGGGATGCCTGGTGTGCCGAAAGTGACATTGATATTTGGTGGAAACAAGAGTTTTGTGGCTATGAATCCTATTTATCCTGTTTACACCAACAAGGTGCCGCTTCGTCCTGAACTGCTATTCTGATAATCTTGCGATTGTGCTTTTACCCATTGTCTTCTAGCTTTTGTTTATCTCTATGTTTATCAAATTATAACTTTATTTTCTGTTTATCAATTTCATTGATACTGTAAATATATAAGCACACAGATGTACTGACAACTGGCTTTGTCTAATATATAAACATAAAGAATAAGGGAATGCCTTAAAAATGTATCTGGTAGCTTCGTCAATCTTGAAATTTGAACGGCTGAAAATTCCCTTCCTTTTACTGCTTGAACACTAACTTTACCTGGAAACAAGCTTTTGAAAAATTCCAACTAATGTTTTTGAATATCTGAATTTGTTCCTCAATGAAATAGAAATTATCATTTGCCAGGAAAGCTACAAATTTGTGGTACCTGTTTATTTCTTATTTTGTATTCTAGCTTTTGTATATTGCTGTCATTGTCCAAATTCTGATATTGCTGTTAAGTTGCATTAGTTTTGTTGATACTGTATATATATATGCATGAACTTTAAAATTTATAGATTTCTTTAAATAAGCGCCTTAATTATGTGTAGGGTAACTTGGTGAGTATTGAAATTTAAATGTCTGAAAATTTCTTGTTACTGTTTGAAAGTTCCAGCTGATTAGGCTATCAAAATGTCTAATATTAGCTTTGTCAAACATCTGATTGTTTTGTTTGTTGCCAATGCCTGTGCCAATTTTCTTAACGTCTGTTGCAATATATGTTGAAAAATATAAAAGATGCAAAAAGAAAATTTTGTGAACTCAGCTTCAATTTTTGTGTATGATTGGAGAGAGGAAATGAGATTTTATTTTACAGGGGGAACTTGCTGCATTTTGCCTAGCTCTACAGTCATCACCAGAGTATCTTGGAACAATTGGCCGTGAGCTTTCAATTGGCAAACTTAATCGTTTCCATTTTGTTTCATTTCCTTTATTTTCCTAACACAGTTCATTCTGTGGTTTCAGAGAATTTTATGACAGGTTATCATATGGTCTTCGATAGAGAGAATCTGAAGTTAGGATGGTCCCAATCTGATTGTGAGCCATTCTTTGTCTTTGTCTTTGGTTGATTTCTCGATTTGTCTACCACATGCTATATAGTCTTTCTCTCCAGTTAATATCCATCAAATCTAAAATGCTTCTGGAAGTTTGTCAGTTTTTGTTCCGAATTCCAAGGGTCTCTAGATTTCTATCAAAGAAAACTTGACCAACATTTATTTGTGCAGGTCATGCTCTTGACAACAGCAGGCAGCTGCCCTTAGGTTCACCACCGCATGACAGGCCAGAGAATCCATTGCCAACAAATGAACAGTATCGTTCCCCGCCGGGCACTAACACCATCTCCCCTGCGGTCGCCGGACGGACACCAACAGCTAACGTGTCACCTGGTTGGCAAGGTACGATGGGCTGGTACTCTTTTTTGTTGCTGATCGCTGTGTTTGCCATTGGTTGATGATGCTTGAAATGGATGCTCCTTAAATAGTGATGTAAATCTTGTTTTTATTATGCCTTCACGTGGTCCATCCAATGTGTTTTTTGCTGTCATTGGAATTACTTTATTGTGGTTAGCATGCATATATCTTATTCCTTGATTCACACCTACGCGGCTTGAAGACTAGTGCTTGAATTAAACTCCTTACAATAGTTGATAAACCAATAACAGCCAAATGCCCAAAAAATCTCTTTATTTGGTATCTTTATCATTCATAATGGCCGTTCTACGATTTTCTTGTTGCATTTCAGATTTATCTTTCACTATTATTCTTTGAAATTATTTTATAAAACGCATTAGAAACTTTCCAAATCAGTTAACCCTAACAATTAAGTTGAAAAAAAAAATATATTTAAAAGTTTAAAATATTTAATTTGGGTAGTCTCGAGATGCTGCGATAAAAGCAGTTCGCTTTTAAAATAATATATTTTTCAGTAAAGAAATTCAATATCTATATCCTGAAGACACACATGAAATGATCATTACACGTATTTAGGCATGATAGCTTGCTCTTTACATTTATTTATTTATTTATTTTTGCATCAATGCGACATTTATTCCATTATTGGAACCTTATATTAAAGTGTACCTATTATATATCTCACAAAAAGAGAAGTCACATTTGACCAATATTTGGCATCCTCATTTGATAATCAAATTACAATACCCCAAATCTGAAATGCAAAAGCAAAAAATGAGAGGCTGAGAAGAGGAAGTAAAAGGAGAGAAAATAGGAGAGAAATATTTACCAATGACTCTTGAGGTCTTGTTGTCGTTGTTGACCTCTCTTTGTGTCACTCGAATAGTTTGTAGAATCATGATCTTACACAAGATTGAATCAGTCGGGATTGGATCGTAGAATCGTACGATCCTATCAAAATCCCTTAAAATTTCATAATACATGATTAATTATTAGAAAAATATCTAAAAAAACTTATTTACATATAAATAAATTACTAAGTTTGTATATATATTTAATTATTTACTATCAGCACCTCAAATTACATTATTACATGTACACATTTAAATTAACTAGTAATTTTACATATAAATATATTACTAATTTTGCATATGTATTTAATCATTTATCATCAACACCTCAAATTACATTATTACATGTACAAATTTAAATTAACTAGTAATTTAACTATCATTCTC
>JBAMIB010396186.1:0-10389 GCA_037177415.1 Kaempferia rotunda | reverse complement strand
TCACCACAATAGTAATGCGCTATATATTCCAGGAGCAATGACGCCAACAGAAGTGAGTATGCTTACAAGAACAAACTATGTTAAGCTAATAGTCTAACGCACATGATATGTAGTTTTGGTCTGTTATCTATTTACTTGGACAACTATATTAAACTGAACACATCATAAATAGTTTTGATTTTTTATTTGTTTTCTTTTTTTTTAATCATTATAATTTTATGAGGGTCTTTTGCTAGCATATATATACTTTGCCATCACTGTTTATTTAGCTTTTAAGTTTTCTCTTCTCATTTGTTGTTGTGTGCAGGTATTATTTGCATATAAGACTGGCGCTAGAATTGTCAAGGTGAGTCTTATCCTTTCTTTGATATGTTGGCACATGGGAGGCATTGATAAATCATAGTTCAATAAGCAATGGACTCATACTTTGTCTTCTCACATGAAGATATGAATTTTCACCAATGCAGAAAAGGATGTGTATTTTCTTTGATAATATTTCTCTCTCATTTAGATTTATCCAGTCTCAATCTTAGGTGGCGAAAGATATATTTCTGCACTTAAGAAACCATTTCCCCATATTCCAATGGTTGCTTCGCAAGGCATCACAACAGGTTGTCTATATCAAACGCATAGAATTCATCACTTACTTTTTTATGTTGAATTCTTTGCCTTTTATTATGTTTTTCTGCAACAATAGATTTTGATTCCTTGCTTATCATACCCACATGGATAGAATTTCAACAATTTCTTGTATAGTGTGTTCTTTATTGGTACTGATTATTTCTGTTATTTGTCAACATTAATATGTGACAATATAGAAGACATGAGAATATGACAATATATCATGAGTCAATTTGTGATCAGATTCTAAAATGACGCTAACAAGATTATTTGACTTAATATTCAAAGTAATACTGTCATCTGGTTTCTTTCGCTTCCAAAGTGATTGGTGTTGGCATCTGAAGGTTTATAGGCTCTCTCTGCTATCCACCTCTTTTTTGTTAATTGTCGAAGATGCATGCTCTCACATCGTCTTATAGAAGTCCTATTTTATGCTCCATGGATCCATATAGTTCTTATGATCATGCATTTTTGTTATAGAAATGACAATAAAACAAGATCTGGATTGCTACTTTGGTCATTATTTAACATTGCTTCTTATTCAGAACAGATCATCCCCAACTTGTTTTAGTGGAAGTTTTAATTATTTTGATGAACCATAAGTTACATGCGCAACTAGGTGGTGTTTTTTGGATAGTTCTTGAGTTCTTGGGGGATGTTATAATGTCTTTTATATCTACTTGGTCATGCATGAGTTATCACTTTCTGCATTGAGGCTAATAGTTGCATGGTGCTATTTACTTTCAAAGTAACTTTTTGATCAACATTTGTCCTGTTTGTCGTAATTGCTAATAATTTGGCAATTGAACATTATCAAACCATCTACCAAATATACAGAGACAATTGGAAGATACATAGGATGTGGTGCCTCAGCTGTTGTAGTTTCAGATGCTATATTTGAGAAAGAAGCTATGGCACGGAGAGATTTCAAAAAAATATGCCGACTTGCTCGTCTTGCAACTCTTCAGGTTGGCCAATCAGCAAAAATTTAAGCAAAAATAAGGGGAAAAAACATAGGCCACTTTTTGAATCCAAGAACTGCTCAAGGCTAGGATGTAGCTAGTTAAGAGGGCTCTGTGTTTCTTAGAAGGACTAGATAGTTTGCTCGTGCTTTTAACTTACTTCATAAAAGGTTAGAGCCAGCCAACATGTATCCTCTTTTGACCTGTACTTTACTCCTACATTTCTTCTGTTAACATTTCATTGCCCTTTATGTCAGGATAAATGGCTAAATATGACGCTGCCTTTCTGCAACAGTGCTACATGGCACACTTGAAATCTACATTGGGAAATATAAAGATCTATTATGATTATACAGTCTTACATGGAGTTCAATGAGGATATAAGATCATTATAGCTGGTTCCAAGTAATTAGGAACCTTGGTTTGATTGTGCTGTTTGATGTGTTATGCAATGCAGTGAAATTGGATCTAAAGCATATGCATAGGACTCTGCATTCAGTGCCCCGCAATTGGAAACTCATCTCCTTCAACTTTGTCTATGCATACTTGCTAATTATGCTCAAAGACACTAGGTTAATGTGCATGGTTGTTGTCTTCTGAATCTATAAGAAATGTGTGATCCTTTGGTTTGGATTTTTTCGGCTACTGATGTAATCCCACATTTGTATGTTGTTGGGTTTGATTTGAATTTTGATTCAATCTTTGCTCCTTGAATCTATTACGGTTTGTTTCCTTTTGGAAAAACAGAATGTCTGTCATTATGCACGATCAATTTCTAATGTCAATTCCTCGCACTTCTAGTTCTTGGTGCCTCTCCACATCGTGGCAAAAAATTACTATAGAGAACAATTTCACTTTCTCTCCATTGACTTTTCATCAGGTAAACAAATGAAAAACTATTTAAAGTTGAAGTCTCCTCTCAACTTTTAAGAATTATGAAGAGGCTCTAGGTCTGATTCGCATGGGAGGAGACTCCAAAGGAGAAAAAGGGATAGGAGAGGCCTAAACAACGGAAGAATTTTGATAAAATTTATTATAATTTTTAAAAGTTTTTAAAAATGTCTTTGTATTGTTGTTATTGTTTAATTTTTATAATAATAATAATAATAATAATAATATATTATTATTATTATTATTATTATTATTATTATTATTTTGTAAGTGTTGACCGGTTATTACTTCGCCGTTCGATGAGATTAATAAAATTTCGATAATATATATATAGCGGAGAATGAATCGATAACACTGACGGTGAAATACAGCAAAATTTCGATATATATTCCATCCTCTCTGTTTACTAACTCCGTGATCGAGAGCATAACCCTACCGGTAGAGTCCCTTGCCCGAACGGCCCGCCTCGTCCTAGTCTCGTCATCGAAATTAGGGTTACGGAAGCTCCTATTTCTGATCAGTTTCCTTCAGAGTTTGGATTAGACAGCAGACGTTGTTTCACGGTACCTAGAAGATATTGGGAAAACCTGGACTGGTGAAAGAATTTGCTGTCCTATGGATCAGAGGAGGGCGTTGGTTCGCTCGAAGGTGAGGGAGGCGCAGAAACGAGAGAAGCGCATCGATTCTCCACTTGTCAGGTAAAGGATTTACGGTATAATTGCTGCCTTTTTAGCTACTTCGCTTCGGGGCTTTGAGGCGTATTGCTGTTCAGATTTCAATGTTTTTTTTTATGCTGTTGCAGGTATGCTGTTAATAATTTGGATTGCATGTACATTCCAGTATTCCTATGGGTTTTTTTTTTTTTTTGCTTTTATACATTGCTGAAACATCCTTAAAGCCTCCTATTTTAGATCGTCTGTAATCTCTATTTTGGAGCAATAATTACTTCTGGCGAAATGCAACTGTTAAATACCCAGAGGGAACATTAGGACCTTTACGTTTTCTTATGAATGCCGCATTGGTCATCAGTCGTTTCCCCCATCTCCATAACGAAAGAAAAAACTATGCATTTTTGAAATTCTGACTTGTTATATAATTAGGAAAAAAATTGATTAAGTAGCATGATGCACTTAATCTATCTCTTCAACTTCTGTTTTCCACATAGCTTAGATACCTGCTCAGGCGTTGGCTTTGTCATGCATAAACCTCAATTTCTAAGCCTTACAAATATGACCGTGTAAGTGTTTTTCAATGACCGTAATATAGGAGTACATGATATCCATACTATATATTAAATAGTAGTAGATGCAAAGGTTCAAAATTGATTTCTTTCAAGGCATGAAGGCACCTAGACATGGTGGTAAGGGTCTTTGAAGATGTTGTCAAACTCTTTAGTTTGATATCCATCTTTATCAAAATGGGAATTTCTATATATCACCTAAAAAAGATCTCTGTCAAGGCATCAATGGGAATTTCTATGCAGATGTATGTTAATGCGATGTGTTATTGGTTGTTCTTTCCTATAGGTATAATGAGAATGATCAGCCGGTTTGCAGAGTTTGCAATGTTGTTCTAAAGTCAGAATCACAATGGCCTGCACACCAAATTTCTAGGAAGCATCACGAGGTGAGGTCTTGTATCACTTCAATTATTCTTAGATAAGTAACCATATTCCTTTTGGTGATAGTTTTTTAAATCAAATTATATGTGAATGTTCACAAGGAAAACATGTGGTGGTTGGTTATATGTACCCTTTCACTTTCTCGAGCAGGCTATTGAGAATATAAAAACTTCTGCTACTGGATTGTCTCGGGAGAATGTTCCAAGGACTGAAGTATCAAAAGAACCACAAAATAGTAAATTGTCTTCCACATTGCCTGCTGGCTTCTTCGATGATCAAAACTCAAAGAGACAAAAGATTGGTGAGATAACAATTTCTCACTAATTTCTTAATTATTGCTGTTCTGTTTACATTGGGCAATTGAATGTGAGGAAACAATTAAATTGATGAGGCAACCGTCATGATTGATAACTAAATTTAGCCTTTTATGTTGCTTAGTTTGGCCTCTTGTTTATTGAAATTTTTTTATTCCTAATGAATTTGGAAGATATTTTCTTGAAATGCTGAAAAGTGTATTTAGTGGGTTCCGCTAGTTACCTAGTTACTGTTCCAGCCCCTCAATTGTGTAAGGGTGTAATGGATTTAATTTCTGTTTCATGAGCTAGTGGTGTACTTGTATAATGAAAACTGTATACTGCTTGTACATTAAATTATAAGTGTTGTTCTTATAGCTAAACCTTTATGCTTGGGAGTCTGCTTAAAGTGATTGATGATTTTGTGAGTGTATTCTTTTAACTTTGTTTTAAGTCTCTGTTCTCTTATTTTAATGTTATTTCTTTGTGGTTGAAACTAGCAAATCTGTACTATTTAGTTTCTCTTAATTTTTACCTAGTGCTTAGTTTAACTATTGATTCTATTGAAGTCATTGATTATCATGTCTAGATTCTTCTGGAGGGAAGGCCAAGCCTATTGACACACCGGTACTAGTTGGTTCTGCCTCCTCGTATATTCAAGATGTGAAGAAAGATTCATCACCTTCTATCAATCGGGCCTTTGATGTACCACATTCTACAAAAAAGAAAAGCCACAAGGTTTTGGAATCTAATGAAGAGAAGAAAGAGTCTACCAAATTTGCTCAGCCATCCAAAATAGTGGATGGCACAGATGCAGACCTAGAAAATGGGTCTCTTCCACCAAACTTTTTTGATACAGATGCACAACAAATATCTAGGTCTCTTCCCCCGACCTTTTTTGATGACACAAGAACAGTTCATGATCAGACCTCCAAACAGTTTAATCAAGAGGTAGAAAATCAAGATAGTTTAGCACTCGACCAGGTTAATACAATTTCAGCTAGCTCCAACCATATCAGTCAAGCATCAAAAAAGATTGATGGGTCTGATGCCAAACAAACTAAAGGAGCATTGCCAGAAGGATTTTTTGACAATAAGGATGCTGATCTCCGTGCACGTGGGATTGAGCCTGTTAAAGTCGATATAAAGTAAACCTCTTCTCTAACATTCCTGTCAGCATTATATAATATTCATTCCGTAACTGCTTCACTGCTCATTTCAATCCGATGAGGGGATTATCCTGAATTTCAGAAAGTTTGACATGTTGGATTGTCACCCAAAGTTTACACTGTTGCACTTTTTTGGTGAGAGTTGCACTCTTATTTTGTTGATTCTAAGAACCAGTTAGCAGTAGTTTTCTGTTCAACTAGTATTGATTGCGCCAGTTCCAAGAATCAACTCTTAGCTGCTATCAACTATTGTCCATCCTCTTTTTGGACATTTTTAGTACTGACCAAGATATGCCACGGTATAGAGAATAGTTTGTTAAATTTAATAGAGAAAACAATACAGGGAAAATTTCCCATATATGGGAAAAGGAGAAGCACAGAAAAGAGAAGTATAATGTTAGTTGGTTACCTGTTATTTTGTCATTGACTGGAGCTTAGCTATGAATCTAGTACAAGGAACAATTGGAGTACTGGAGTGAGATTGACAGGATTATTTAAAGGCATAGGCAGCTAGATCTCATCTGATTGACTGGCTCCATGAGGGAAGGTTCTGGAACTATGGAAGGGAGTTGACCATGATGGATTGAAAGAAAGAAATCGATAAATAGTTTCAGAATTATTAAAAAGCAAGCGTGTGTCTTTTATTTTTAATGGTCTTCATCTGGTTCACTTGGGAAGGTTTGAATAAAAGTATAAAACATTGTTAATTTATATTTTATACTATTACACTGATATCCTCCACTTTTAATCAATGGGATTGTTCAGAGCCTGGCTTCTGTTCCCTTTATTCGTAAGTGGATGGGGTAGATGTGGTGCTGTGGTAGGGGGACACTTAGGCCATTAGGGATGCTGTCAATCACACATTTGAGTTCTGTCCTTAAAAATATCCTCTCCAATGTTGGCAACGAACAGATTGCAGCTGTATCATTCATAAGATTTTGTTTTTTCGTACTGTTATTTGTGTTTTGGATTGGAAGAGAATTTTATGTTCAAGACAACAGAATTTTACTCTGGGCACACATTTACCTTAAGGAAGCATTCAGTAGAAAGCATATCTTGATATTTGTTATATAATAATGTGTTTCCATAAGTTTATTTGTAATGCTAGATGTGAGTTTTGATATTGTGGGTTTGTAATAGGATTGCCTGATTCTAGACTGTGTGATAGCATTTGAAGCTGTAAAAGTAACCTTAGCTTTGTATGTCCAGTCTCCTTGATATTGCAATCTGCATGCTCCAAACCCCATGTACTGGGTTGATCTTTTCTCTTTTTTGACACAGTTTATCTAAATAATCTCCGCTCTCTGTGATAAGTGTTGGTTGATCTTTTCTCCTTTTTGACACAGTTTCATCTAAATAATCTCTGTTCATGAGATAACTGTCCTCACAACTATTTATCAAGATTTTTTCAATTCTACATCGGTAATTGTTATAGGCAAAATCATTACATATAATGGAAGTCTGCTAGACATTTGGTCTAGCTCAGACTTAGGTGGGGGAAGTTGGCTAGTGACTGAGTCAGAAAGAGCTTGTCCAAGTTTGGCATATGGTGTATGCTTGGTATGGCTGAACTGCAATCAGTTCAGTTGGAATAGATTGATGTTAGTTACGGTGCAAGCAGCTTGCCCGCCCGAGGTGAATGGGTTTGGGATGATTTGGGGTGTCTTAAAGGTTGAAAGGTTTTTAGGAGGTTCAGTTAAAGGCTCAAATGTGGGCGTGGTGGAACAATAGTTAATTATGCCAAGTTGGCTTAGAATTATATAAGCAGCAAGAATTTGCTGAGGCGGCAATAGTGATAAGTTGTTAACTAGAAATTGCCCAGAGATTTGTCTTGCTACAAAAAGTCCCTTTATATGCGACCCTTGGCCCCCCTTTATAGGCATTAGAGTATCTAACCAATGTAAAAGTTCCACATGCCTATGGTGTCCAACTGAAATAGCCTATATCCTTTTGATGGACATAGATTGATCCACTTGGCAGAGCCACGTGTTACTTTCTTACTGGTTGCATATATGGCACATGGATCGATCCCTGTTATGGCATTAGTTGGTAATTTTGTCTACACCAGGAATAGAAATTTTCATTCCACTTAAATTTTCTCTCCATTTTAGCATGAGAATCATTGCCGGGTGTACACAGATGATCTTTTACTATCAAAACTAGCGTGTAGTTCCTTTCAGAGCGTGGGCCATCTAGGAAGGGCTGCTAAGGTCTTCATCTTTTGCTGTAATAATGTGTAGTTATTTCTGTAAATATTGGCTTGGTTGTCAGAATCCTCACTCACATCTAATTGCTTTCATTTTGAGAACAAAAAATTGCATGAGCTTGACAATGCTTTTTTTTTTTTTTTGATGGATTGCAGTGATGCATACAAAGAATTTGAGAAGGAAATCCAAGTTAATTTGCAGGTAGTGGATGATCGCCTGGAAGAAGAGGAGGTTAGTTATCATCTTCACACCAAAACAGCTTTAAAGAAATGATTGATTTAATTGTATTAGAGGCTAAAATGCATACATGCATCTTTTGCAGATTGATGCTGCCGAGGAGATGGAGGGATTTCGTTCACTGGAGCAAAAGTTTGATATTTGCTTTAACTTTTGGATTATGTTCTCTGTATAGTGAAGATTCGGGAAGTTATCTTTTCTTTTTTTCTTCTGAATTATCACAGGGCGTACAAGGAAAGAGTGGATGAGATTAAGAAGAAACTTTTGGAGGTGAAGACTGAACGCCTTGCAAAAGCAAAGCAACGCCCAGCATTCATGGGGAAGGAGTCGAGCGATGAGTCATCTAGTGATGAGGGTGATGATGACGAAGATGACAACTTTGCAGTGAATTGGAGAGCACAACATTTATAAACTACACCATCTAGTTGGAATCATGTTCTCAATTAGATGCTTAAACTTTGGTCGTATAGAACCCAAAATCATTGTGCTGTATGCTTGATTCTTCTCTGCTCAACCTTGAGGTAACCGAAGTAAAAAAGCCCTCGTCGTTTTTGAATTCTTACTATTTCTGATACTTTTTATTTGGTTTGATTTCTAGCCTCTGTATTTTATTCAAAACTTACAACTGCTAGAAAAATTACAGCCAAATGTATGAGGTTAGTGTAATAGGTTACATAATCCATTGCAAATAAAAGTAAGCTCAAGTTGCAAGTCCACAATCGGAGTAAAATAAACGACAGATATAAGTCTATAACTATTATTAAACTCAGAAAAAAAAAGTATATGTATCTTTATTGTTACTCAAAATTTCACAAGATGCTTGACGGCTTGATAGTAGAAAACTTTCACGGTATAAGCTACCTGATGCCTAATTTAAAAAAGAAAATCACAGGTTTTGGTCGTCTTCTGTGACATCAATCAAACATTATTCTTGGATATGAACCACCAGGGAGTCTGAGTCTAAAATATGACTCAAGGAACACATTTACAACCAAAATTCTGACCTTTCCCTCTTGGAATGATTAGCATTTCATCCTGTTTGGGAAGAAGATGAAACTAAGCTCCCAAGAGCATCCATGGAGTTCATGGTGATGCGCTTAGTTGAGGGCACACAACTCGCTTCCCAATCGATCATCTCTGGGTTTCCGACATCGCAGTGGCCATTGCTGTCACACTGCAAACCAGGAGGGTTGCACTTGTTCTGAATTGGGAAGAAGCTGCCCAATTCAGCATCAATCTTTCCTCCGAGATCCACCAACAGGCTTCTCAGCCTGACCACCTCCGCCTCGAGCGCCGCCTGCCCCTGAAGCCTACTGAGAAGCTGCTGGTTCAGCACTTGCAGCTTCTTGACCTCCTCCTCCAGGAAGGCGGCGTGGGCTTTCTTCTTCTCGCGGTACTTCCGCACGGCCTCTCTGTTTCCTAGCGGTTTCCGCGACTTCTTGATCTCGTCTTCCCCAATATTCCCTTCCTCGCCGGCGGCGAACACCTGCGTGTGTGTGTGGTAGCAGGTGTGAGTGTGGGCGGCGGCCGAGCGGCCAGTGGGGTTGCAGGTGTGGGTGTGCGTGCATGTTCTGGAGTTCTTCAAGAACTCATCGAACCCCTGAGCCATCTCCGGATTTGTCAACAGATAGTGGTTCGAAAGATCCACTTCTCCATCATCCATACTTGTATCACGGAATCCAATTCCTAGATCAAGAAAAAGCACCAATTGGAAACGGCAAGAAAGTTCAAAGAACAGCGGAAAGAGCTTACTTTTACAACCAACCCTAGTCGCCGTGGAAGACTCAAAGCCAGCAGCAAGGGACGCAAGATTGTATCTTTGATGCTCGATTGAACTAAAACTAAATCGAGGGAGCGGTGAGGAGCATCAAAACGAAACCTTGACGATAAAAACAGCAATCAAAATTGGTCTGGAGGGTGATATCAAGTACAGAGACCTGGAAACCCGTCGACCTCTCTCCTCTCGTCTGCTCGGCTCCTTTTAGGAGCAGAATCTGAGAAAGAGAGGGCGAGATCGAAAGTCATCGTTTCAGGTTTCGATTTGATGTGCGCAGAAAACACAAACCGTCACGTCGCACTGATTCCCTTCCCACCTTTCCTTTTTAGCTCTCTCTCTCTCTTCTCACTGACATCGTCGTCGTCGTCGTCGTCGACCTTCCTTTTATTTTTTTTCCCCTTTCTCTTGTTTCAATTGATAATCTATTTTATGAACAAGAGGATTTAAAATAAAATCTAACTTAGACGTTGACAAAAAAAAACAAAAGCAAAGTCAACAGTCAGTGTCGTATCTTTGTGAAAATACCATCGGAGGTCAGATGTGATGTTCCAACATCAACAAAACTTGAATGGCTCTTAACCATTACCATAAAATTTATTTTGATATTTTCT
>JBAMIB010396177.1:0-10389 GCA_037177415.1 Kaempferia rotunda | reverse complement strand
CGTCGCCGCCACTGCCGCTGCCCGGTCTTCGTCGCTGCCGCTCGATCGCCGCCACCGCTGCTGCTTGATCGCCGCCACCGCCATCCGGTCGTTGTAGCCGTCGCCGCCCGATCGCCACCACCGTCGTCCGGTCGCTATAGCCGTCATCGCCGCCAACCGGACGTCGTCATCGCCGGCCAGTCGAGGTCGCAGGATATTTTTGTCATTTAACAGTAATACGAATTACATTTCTTATAACAAATAATTAGCACCAAACAAAATAATATAATCACCCTTGTAATCTGGATTACATAAAACTTTTTTACCAAACATAGTAATATAATATTAATTACATTACATTACAAATTTGATTACATTATAAGCTGTATTACATTACAGTTTATCAAATACAGTCTTGACGAAGAGTCACAGAAAGAACTAGGGCGTGCCTTAACATGTAATTTAAGCTTTCTTATTTGGTATCAGATATTCGACTCTGATTAATTTTAAGATTGATCAATCTAATCTTATAAAAGTTTTTCACAGTTATTAAATAAATCTATAAGTACTCGTAGTGAATCATCTATTAATCCAACATTCTTAGGTCCATTAAAAAATATTATCCGTGTTAAGCTGTTTAGTATGACATCGTTAGCAACTACAAAAATAAGTGAAGGACAAAGAAACTCTATTAGCTGAGTATTAATTATAATTATTACAGTCATTCGTCATAAATAAATCAAACAATATTATCTATACATAAACTAACCCAAATTTTGTGAAACTTATCTGACAGGATATATAATCAAATTCCAAGTAAAAATAAATTAAACGATTAAAATGATTTTTAAACTGATTTTGTTTAGATTATGATTCAAATTTGATTTGAGCGTTTAGATACTATCAATTTTACAATTTTAAATTTATTTTATTGATTATTAAATTTTATAATATATTTTTAAAATTTATTGATCATCTTAATAAGAATTTTATTGATAAATATAATTTATAAATTTTATTTATAAATATTATTCAGGAATATTATTTATTATCCCTATACGACTATAAGTGACAAGACTATAATGGCATCGATATGCATTTGTTAGTGCGATTAATTAAAAAAAAAGCCTAATTGTGATTGTTGGGCCACTTTTTGGAAGGGATTAAACTGAATTTATTCGACAATTAGAATTCAATTTTATCATTTGGAATAAATTTTCAACCAGAATTAATATGAAATTAAAATTCAATTTCATACAAACACCTTAAAACAAATCAAACCTAAAGATGTTTGATTTGGGAAGGAAATTCTTTCAAAAAGTTAAAAGGACTAAATAGTTCTCCTCCATGTGTGTTCTCAACTTATTGATGAAGAATAAAATGGTAAAAATATAATAATTGAATTCAATTATGATATATTTAAAATTAAGAAATTCAATTAATTCAATTCTGTTATTTAATAATTTATTTTAAATATAAAAATTAAATTCAATTTCGAATGTAATTCAACTTTCTAAACAGGGTGTTAGTGTTTATCAATTTATTTTGATGGTTGATGAAAAACATACGTGGAATTGAGTCAATCATCTCTAAAATTAATAATCTTAAAAAATTAAATATTTATATTACTAAAAAAAATCAAATATTGTTCATTAAAAATTTATGATCTTATTAACAAATATTAAAATATTAACAAATGAAAATTATATTTTTAAATTTATCAATTTACTTTACTTAGCCGTATTCTCCATTTAATTACGTGTATTAAATGAATATAAATAGTTTTTTATTATATTGAATAATAAATTTACTCATTAATATTTAATTAAACAAAATAGATAAGTTCAGTCCTAAGTGATCCATATGTCATGTCATATATATCCGACTCAGGTTCCTTGTGCTTGGCTCAGCCCAGCTCACGGAGCTTAAAGGCAGACCTGGCCAGAGCCGTCCCGCTCCAATCGACACATAAGTAGAATCGCCACGTAGACTTGTGTTCTTTTTTGCAATTCACACAATTCAGAATTCCTTTCCTCCCTCACCGTCTCCTAATAAAATTTTACGGCCAAGCACTCAAGAAAAACTTTCAGATCTGATCTCGGCTATTCTGTTTATTTGGAGGGTAGGAAGCCAATTATAGACTTGTAGTTCTCATCGTCCTCGATCAGGATCTGACTGCATCTCGTCGGCGTCCCTCTCCAGCTCTAGGGTTCCAGATCTCCCATGCACCTCCGCTTCTAATCCCCCACCTGCCACCGCCAAGATGGAGGCGCCACCGCCTTCCCGCCTCCGAGATCTGGCGTCCATCGGACGCTCCAGCTCGGCCTCCAGCCCGGCCTCCAGCCGATCCCACGATCTCGATTCCCCTTCCTCATCTGCCGGCAGCAGCGCCGTCAGTCACAGCCTTGCCTCCATCCTTAACAACCCCCATGCTGGCCGCTCCGATGCTTCTTGGTCTCTCTGGTGGTCCTCCTCTTCTGCCGCCTACCCCGACCTCACTGCTCCCTTCGCTCCGTCCGTCTCGTTCCCCGAGGTCTCCCGCGCCGACTTTCTTCCCTACATTTCTTCTGTCTCCGATGCGTATTCGCGGTTCGAGGACATCCTCAGCCATAGATCAAAGGAGAGCGCTGCCGCCGATGACGCTTCTGGTGGCGACGGAGAGGTCCGAGGGCAAGGGGAGGCCCTGGTGGCTTGTCTCCGGGAGGTTCCGTCGTTGTTTTTCAAAGAGGACTTCGCGTTGGAGGAGGGCGCCACGTTTAAGGCAGCATGTTCCTTCTCACCGTCGAGTGAAGAGAACATGGCCCTCCAAGAGAGACTGACACAATACCTGGACGTTGTTGAGATGCATTTGGTGAGGGAGATCTCACTGCGATCGGATTCATTCTATGAAGCTCAGGGCCAGCTTCAGGGTCTGAATGGGCAGATCGTGGAAGCATGTGTGAGGATTCGGGAACTGAAGGAAACTATCCGGATCCTAACTGGAGATCTTGTTGGGTCAGCTAGAAAAGTGCAAGAGCTGAATGCCACCCGTGGAAATCTATTAGCACTGCACCAGAAGCTCACTGTCATCCTCTACGTCAGCCAAGCACTGGGGGCAATGAAACTGGTACAACCTGTCACTCTCAATTCCTTTTTAATTAAATTGCTGTATGATTTCTGTGCAGAACAGATAATATATAGCAATAGAACACTGTTTCTTTAACTCGGGTAGGAGACTCTTTCTTGTTCAGTAGCTCTTTGATGAACGAGTTAATTGATTGATGGGAGAATTAGATAGCTATAATAATCTCATTAAGCAAAGAAGTATTTAGGGGGTTCTAAAATCACTGAACTTGTTATTAAGATTTAATGCAAATTATGGGCTTCTTATTGATTTTCCTGTGAAGAATTTGTGTAGGCACTCTTCTTGTATCATTCTAAAACACAAAAATAAAAGTTCAATATATTATTAAAATTTTAAGCTGAATATCAGAATGCATGATTGAACTATACAGGATCATGATACGTGCATCTTAGTTCTTAAGATATTTGAACCATTCAACAGGTCACATAGAATGCAGTTGTTAATATACATAATATGTTAATCATTTACATACTTTGATGTTTTAAACTTTCACCATTGACATTATGTGGATAACCACTAGTTAAAAGTCATAGGCGCTCCAACGTGCCAAGTTCCGGCTCTGCCTGAGCCTTTATGTGCTTACGCAAATGTAGAAGTTTTACAATGCTCTAAAAATATAAATGTTACTCAAAATTAGCTGCAATCATGGCTATGAAAATCTTATATTACTTAAAACACAATCATAATAACACTACCAGACTTGCATAAAATGACAACGAGAGGAACAAACTAATTCCTTGTCAACAAGGCATATAGGATGATTTGCATATTCAAAGATTTATATTGCTGGAGCTCAATGATTTTATCAACTGGGCATATAAAATGTGTTCTATTTTGGACTATCATGGGGTTTTCTCACTGTGTATTGTTTGGCTAAAGGATAGTAGCGAGGGAGCAGTTAGGATAGCAGCGAGGGAGCAGTTAATGTTGATACACTATTATCCACTGTTTTTACACCTTTGCATGAGCATGATATTCTATGAAATCTTAAGATCACTTTGAGAGAGAATTTGCTATGTAATGGCTACCACCATATCACCACAATTAGGTACTTACACCAATTTCCATACAAACAATCCACATATACAAGGAAAAATTCCTGTGTATTAGTGACTCTGTCTAGGATGGATGGTTCCCTGGCCTCACTTGTCTAAAGACAGGAGGGCAGGCTTTTGAATTCAAAGGGCCGTAAGCTATGTGAATTTAGAAGCATGTATTGATTCATGGTATCCGGTGATCTGGATTAAATATTTTGTTTTCTTTATCCTCTATTCAGTGCTTTTCAAACTTCAAAAAATTATATATAATTTGAATATTTTGTAACCTTTCTTGGTAGATTCTTTTGCATTACTTTTCTTGTAATCTAATGAAATCAGGATAACTTTAGATCATTGCATCCTAAACAATTACGAAATTCCTTTAGTGTATGCACTTCTTCCAGAATGTCTGCTTTTCTCTCAATTAGTTTATAGCTTACATCTCTTATCTCTGATATGAACAAAGTATGATGCAACATAATTGTCTAGTGCAGCTTGTTGCAGCTGCAGATTGTGCTGGTGCTTTAGACGTGATAGATGATTTGCAACAGTTGCTGGTAAGTTTTGGATTATTTCTTTTAAAAATATTTTAAATCTGAGTTGGTGCATGAAACGAAGGCTAATTATGGATTTTTTTAGTTTTTATTGGATATTTGGCTCAATGTCTTGACTCACAGTATTATTTTAGGGCATGTTTTCAATTGTAAGGATTTTCCATCAATCACTGCTAATGAATCTCATACTTTGTGGTATAATTTATTTCTTTTGGTCACACTGGCTAATTTTTTGAATGCAAACCTTTTTTCGTATAAGGAGTTTTTTGTTCTACATTAGTAGTTACTAACTTACTATTACTAATAGATTGTAAATCTTGTAGATCAATTCAATACAGAAATTTGATCTTTTTTTCTTGGGTGTCTTGGTTAATTCTTCCCAATATATTTTGATTTTCAATCTCTACTCGATCATAGATCATGTGAACTTCTTTTGTTGTATCTCTTTGGGTAGTGAAGACATCTGAAAATGGACCAAAATTGGATTAGGATTAGCAGATTGTTATCTGTGAATTGGCCTAGTTTTTGGATTATGGGCCAGCCATATCGTTTACAAACCATTGTCAAGGATTTTATATTATATTAAAACGTGTCAATGAAATTCTGCTTGGTAAAAACAAAGAAGCATTAACCTCTAGATATTGAAGGTTCTTCTATGCATATATGCTTAGTGTACTTTGAAATGCTATTCTTCTATTGGAGGTAACTTAGTAATATGGAAGTGCAAGAACAATTTTCTTAGGTAATATTTTACTTAAAGCTAACCCAAAAAATTCCTTCGAGAAGCTTAGCAAAACTTTCAAAAAAATAAGCTCCAGCCCTCTAATATCGAATGAGGATTTTTCTACAATTTCTGTTGGTAATTTTTAGACGAGTAACCTTATCAGTTCAGTAAGAGTACTAACAGGTTACAACTTATTGTCTGAGATGCATCTGAAAAGCTACAAATATGTTCAATAATGAAAGGATAGTAATAGGGTATCTTTGTCTACGGCAAAAGTGCCTTCCATTCACATGAAAGAGAAGATAGATTTTTTTTCCTGAAGTTATATTCATTTATTGTTGCCAGAGCTGCTTGAGGTCTGCAGAATCTTCTTTCTATCCAGTGGGTATTCTAATTCATTACTATAGGGCTTCATCTTATCCATTAGCTCAACACATTGAAAAAGAAATTATGTTGATACATAAAGCTATGTTTCTTATATGCTTGCTGAATCGTTGAATCTGCACAATCTCGCATTAAATTTTTTAATGATCACCTTGTTCATTTTTTTCTTTTCCTTGTTTGATCAATGATCACAAAACAGGATACTGATGAGCTTGTTGGCCTTCATTGTTTTCGGC
The DNA here is from genome assembly GCA_037177415.1 of Kaempferia rotunda. Lineage (NCBI taxonomy): Eukaryota > Viridiplantae > Streptophyta > Magnoliopsida > Zingiberales > Zingiberaceae > Kaempferia > Kaempferia rotunda. The sequence goes on along the minus strand of JBAMIB010396177.1, from coordinate 4,351 downwards.
ATCTTCGAGATCAGTTGTCAAGTGCCTTGGATTCGATAAATAGGTTTGCCCAAACCTTTGATGTTTCCAGACACATTTTTGGTTATACTTCATATGTTGATTTGAGGTCTCAGAAATTAATACATGACTTGCACTAGCTAAAAAAATATCTTTTGACTGGAAAAATAGACTATTTGTTCTTCACTGGGTCAATTACTGGCGTGGCTAAACATTATTACTCTTTCTGTGAGCTACTTGTTACTGCTGCAATTAATGCATTTGATAGCTTGACACATTAGGTTTCTATTTTTTATCTGGGTTTTAGCTGATAAACAATAGAAATAGTGGTATTTTAATTTTTAAGCATTGTAATAATCATAGCGAAGTGAAAAAACTGTTGTTGCTATTGACCGGCTTGTCAGCTATCCAGAATTTAAGCACAAATAACTTATGACAATGCTTATCCTTTGATCTTTCTATTTCGGAGGTTTTACTGTAGCTATTTGAAAATGAGTCGGTAGTTCTAATAATTGATCTTTGGTCAACCTTTTTGGTTGATGGTTGATTTTGAATCAATCTGCAGATGCAATAGTTAGTGTTAGGCGATTGGCTTAATTATCTATCAATGTCTTGATTTTTCACCTTTATTGTAACTGTAGGAAGTTAATTTCATTCTTGAGATGTATATTTTGATATCAAATTATGCTGGTTTTCTGTCTGCACAATTGCATTCACATTTGAAATTATTATTATTTTTTACTGAAACTTTATAAATTCCCTTGGCACCAAGATTGAGTCATGTCTAGAATTTCTTATCTTAAAGACTGCAATGCCAACCGTGGAGTATTCATTCAACTATAGCTACTTGCGAGGAGAAAAGATGTTACTATATAAATTTGCTACAAATTGACTTGTTTCCCAGTTAAATATTTCAATTGCATAGCCATATACGCTTTCTTTCTTATTAATCTCTATACTTCTACATTTATAATTACTATCTTATGTGACTTATTTGTTTCATTATTTAGAGCTTGGTTTTAACATGCTGTAATCATTTTTTGTAGCATTCTTTCAGCAGAATTCATGCGCGCTTCCATACCTGATGGCAAGGTTTTTGATTCAATGATTTTATCAAGATTAGTGAGTAAGGCTAGTGATCTTATGAAAGGAGTAGACGACCAAGTATGTCAACCTGCATCTTTGTTCTTATGCTTATTGAATGTTAAGTAGTAGACGTAGAATTTTAACTTGTATTACATTTTACGTAGTTGCTGTACAATTTCCTTTTCATGGATTTTTTAGGTTGATTATTTTGATATATGATGCTGTAGTTGAAAAAGTTTCATTTATATGAATTTGGACGTTGATTTTTGAATATATTTTATGATAAATGCTTTCTTATATATATTGTTTTGCTTCTTGACAGTATAGTTCTACAAGTTGTTCCAATTATATCTTTGGAGCTTACATACATATACTCTATGTAGCACCTTAGCTGCACAGAACATGTTTGATATTCAATATGTTAATCAGAGACCTTAGGAATGGATGATACAAAATGATAAAATATTATAGGAAAAACTCCATGGTCACAACTCTCCTTTATACCTAGAAGATAGCTAAAAGAGAACTAATTATTTTTTTAGTTGCCAACTATTTTCCATTATGATATCAGTCAGTTTACTTGAATTATTTTGAAACAACTATCCTGCCCGTTGTTATAATTAGTAGTCTTTTCCCAATTTCCTACCTTAGTATCTCTGATGTGCGTTTGCTTTTCAATATTTTCTCTTCATTAGTATCAAATTCATGTTTACATCTATTCAAAATGCCTTTTCGTTCTCTGTTTTCTTTTATCATTTGAAGTCCAAGATTGCTGCAAGTATATCAATAATTTGCCTAAACTTCAATAATTGCATGATCTAGGCTGCTGTAAATTACTGTAAGTCGCATAAGGTACTATGTTTTACTGCAGGTTAAGTTAGAGGATGAGGAAAGCTCTAACCTTCAAGATTGTCTTCTTCCACTCATCATTGGTCTACTAAGAACAGTAAGCTCCTTTCTTTCTCATTTGATTTGATTTTGATAGATGCATTATATTTTTTTTCGAAGTAACTGCATTAATGCATATAGTTAATCTCACTTTCCTTTCTATTTATTTATCTTCATTGTCTAGTCGTGTTTATTCCAACAATGGGGTTGACCATTCATATTCATAGAGAGAAATTTTAACTTTGGTTGTCTTGGTCTAAACTCTAACGCAACACTCAAACGTTTTTCATTTGGGCTTGGGATTGAAATTGGTGTTTTTTATTCCTATCAATTAACTTTTTTATTGTATTGTTCTTTTTCCATGTACTTCGATTTTGCATGGATAATGGCTATTTCTTTTCCAAACAAAGGCATTAAGTCTTGTTATGGGCTGAGGTCTCCATCACTAATCGGAATGATCGAGTGTCATGTTGTGTTGAGCAGGGATTGAAGTGCTGTTCTGTGCCGCCCGGCACGGTCGGTTTTTACCGTTCCGCCGGGCGGGCGAAATCGGCACCGGAGGAGGAACCGTCTCGATGCGTCGCAAGCGGTGTCGGTCGAGTCGCGTGACGCCGGCGGCACCGGAGGAGTTGCGGAATGCCGAAGCCGTTGACGCGACGTTGCTTTTCCCGGAGTTATGAGACGTAAGCGCTGGAAAGCGAAGCAGGAAGCTCACCGGACTCCTCCGGCGGCGCCGGAAGCGTCGCCGGACTCCTCTGGCGGCGTCGGAAGCGTCGTCGGGCGGCGTCTTCCCATCCTCCGCCATCGCGATTCTGTGAAATCGCGAGGTCGCGATTCTGCGAAATCGCGAGGTCGCGATTCTGCGAAATCGCGAGGTCGCGATTTCTTTTCTTTTTTTTATTTAATTAATTAAATAATTCCCAAGTGGTGATATTTTAAACAAGTTTTTATAACCCTAATTAAATTATTCTAATAAAATATATTTAAAATAAAAATAAATTTTATTAATTAATATTCTAAAAATTTATTTTTTTAATGTTTTAAATTTTATTTAAAATTTTTAATAATTCTGATTTATATTTAATATATTTTTTTATTATTTTGTATTATTTTAAATTTAATTTAAAAATTCAAAAAAAAAAATTTTAAAATTTTAAAAAATCTTTAAAATTTCTAAATTTAAAAAAATACATTTATATTCTGATATTTTTTTATTATTTATTATTTATTATTTATTATTTATTATTTAATTAATATTTTAATATTTTTACAATTTAAAATATATATTATTTAAAATAAATAAATAGTTAATTTTTATAATTATTATATATAAAATAATATGTTAGTGTTAATTTATGTACTTATTCTAGGTAAATCAATTTTAATTTAAATTATTCATAATTTGAGTTATTAATAGATTAATTTTCTATAAAAAAAATATATTTAATTAATTTTTTCTAACAATATTAAGTTGTTTAATAATTGAGAACTTATACAAAATTAATATACAATTTATTTTTATATACACCATAAATATATTTGTCTAATAATTACTATATATAAATAAAAAATACCGAAACCGTATCGTTCCGGTCTGGGACCGAAACCTCGGCACGGGTTGAAATTTTAAACCTTGTTCTCACCCCCATTGACAAGTTAGCAATCTCACCTAGAGAAAAAGAAATAAAAAATTGTATTTGTGGGAAAACATGATTGTGTAACCATGTATTGGTTGAAAATAATTAAAAAATTATGGGATAGGATAGCATAACTAATTTTCATAAAAATTTATTTAGTTTTAAATGTCTATGTAGAAAAGTTTGCCAAGAATTTTATTAGAAAGGTTATTATTTAATAAAGAATAAGTCATATTATTTTATGATGTATAGGTCCTGTTATTAATATGTAAAAAGGGGTTAGCATCCCATGTATCAAACAAATTTTAAGTTAATACAATTTTCAATTGTAAACATGGTATCAAAGTTGAAATTTGGTAATTCAATCTTACTACTAGCTCATCCACGAATCATTCACACTTTGATATATGGTTTAGTTCCTTCTCTCCTTATTCTTTCCCTACAAATAAGTTAACTCCTTCCTTTTAATCTTATTTTCATGTCCTAGTCTTATTTGTGCTCTTACTCTTTTTGTTATCGCCTCTTAACTCTAAAATTATATGTATCCTTTTTGATTAGCATGTAAAAATTTAAAAAATACAAAAAAATGTCTCAAATTTAATCTCTATTTTCAATGGGAGAAACGCTCCTAGCTATGTAATGTCTTCCTTACCAATAAACACGTTGTCTTTTCTACCCATCAAACTTATTAATTGTAATTATTTTCTTTAGGAAACACAAATTCTCTCATTGCTTCATATCCA
>JBAMIB010396159.1:0-10390 GCA_037177415.1 Kaempferia rotunda | reverse complement strand
CGTCCTCGGCCCCGCGTTGAATGCCACGAAACGGCTCGTGTCCTTGGTCGGCTCGAACCGGTCGGCATCGGCCGACAGCCACCTCTCCGGCCGGAACTCCCCGCACTCCTGCCCCATAAAAAAATCATGAATAAAGAAAAGTATTTGGACTTTTGTGCAATTTACAAATCGGAGTAATATAAGTAATGGGCCAAACAGCTTCGGCCCAATATGCAGGACTCATTGGTTATTATGTGAATTATGATGGGTACAGGCGTAAAATCCGCGACCGGTTTGGCGCAACATTTGCCCTCTTCATCGCTGTGTGCTGCGGAGCCCAAATTGCGGTTAGGCGGTCGGTATACTACTTCCATTTCCTCAACCACACGACGGCGACAACGAGACATGGCGGAACCCGATGCCGCTGCAGCGGCGCAGGAGAAGCCCAGGGAGGAGGCGTATCCCGACGCCCTCCTCTTGGGCGCCGACTCCGCTGTTCGGTCATCCACCTCGCCCCCTCTCCCGCCTTCCTCCCCCGTCGCCCTCGGCTCTGGATCCGCGCACGCTAGGGCAGGGGAGGAGAGCGCCTCGGCCGAGTTGGCGACCCTCGAGGTCGCGTCCGCGGTGGGGGCGGAGGATCGGGTGAAGGGCCCGTGGTCGCCGGAGGAGGACGTGATACTGAGCCGGCTGGTGAGCAGGTTCGGAGCGAGGAACTGGAGCCTCATCGCGAGGGGGATCCCCGGCAGGTCGGGGAAGTCGTGCCGCCTCCGGTGGTGTAACCAGCTCGATCCGTACGTAAAGCGCCGACCTTTCACTGGTACATGCTCATCTTTTTCATCGTATCTGGATTATGGCGATGCTTTGGCTGTCGATCTGGTGACATATTGGCGGGTCTTCTGAATGGTCTAATGGTGGCTGCAGTTTTCTAGCTTTTATTTGAGACGATTTAGCATATACTTTCATTTTAAGGATTCGGCAAGAATCCCCGGTTTGTGATTTGGAAGTGATGACTGTGAAGTTCATGGATATGCTGAAAAACCCCTAAACTTAGCATCCCAATCTCTATCCTTCTTCACTTTCGAGTCCAGAGGATAGTCTTCTTCAGAAGGAAAGAAAACTTTTTTTTTTTTTTTGTAGAAAATGCACGATTAACTTCTTCTTTTATTACTGACATCTATTTAAGCCATTTCATTTGGATGATTGATATATCCATAATAAAAGATATTGAGGAGAGACATGAAAGATTTTTTTCGGGTAGAAAGCGAATGCAAGAAGATACAGGGAGAGATTAGTTACTTCCACTGTGGTTGCATTTTAATGATTCTTGATTTCTTGATATAGGTCAGCTTAGTGAAATAGAAGATGAGCTTACCTTTAGTATAATCTGATCTCCATAGGGGGAAACTTTTTGTTTTATACAATAATGAAAAAATGAGCTTTCGAATTATCCCTGGCCAGTCATCATTTGCTCATTTAACTTTCCCACTTTAAAACATAGACAATATGGAAAAGGTTCTTCTTTGTGTTTATTCACACACTTAGCGAAGTTGATGTTCAAGATGTTCTATCATGATTGTTTGATAGAATGGATAGGCAGAGGTCCAGAATAACATTATTTTGTTAATTGTTTTTCCGTTTTTTCCTCCGAAAGAAATGGTTATATTTTTTTTTTTGCACATTGATTTAGAATCAACTTTATTTAGAATGAAGATTTGAAGTTGAAGTTGAAACCTCTCGCAGCTAAAAGCCCTGTTCTCAATTCTTCTTCATTCCTGTCGATATGAGAGATGTAATTTGAGAACAGAGAGATTCTAGTGTATCAATAAAATTGAGAAATAGCAGAATGACACTAGAAAATAATCACTGGTTGTTAATTCATAAAATCCAGAAGGATTTGTGGATGCATCTGCAGAGATTGTTATAGAAATTGTGTTCTCTCAAATCTGGTGGGAGTTTCAATCCTGTAGTCCTCATCCACTTTGGTTGCACTTGTTGATATGCCATATGTTCCCTTTCAGATATCTAGTTAACGCTACTGGACTGAACTGCTTAATTAGTTCAATATATACAGTATACAAGAAATCTAAACTGCTATTATGCTTCGTTCATATAGAAGATTTGCCAACAATTCTCAACAATTCTTGACATATTTACTTAATAAAACAGATTTAATGGTTCAATTGATATTTGATAGATTTGTTATATGTGATTACCTTAATCAGCAATCTTCCATGAATTAATAGTTAAAAAGACTGCAAGAGTTGCATTTTGCAGCTGGTTCAGGTAAGTACAATAGGAATTTATGAAAATAGTGATGATGACCAGTATGCTTTGTCAATTAAGAAATTATTTTTCATGAAGTATATTGCGCCTAGGTGATCTCTAGAGTGTTTCTATGACAATAATATAAGTTTAGAAATTTGGTGAGTTAATTAATGAATTTTTTTTTCTATTGTCAGTTAATCACTACATTCATTCTCCATATCGCCATAAAAGGGTACTATTTGTCTGGGAGTTGTTTATGTGGGCATTCACGAGTGTTATATCACAGTCATGATTGCTAGTTTTAGGTGCACTATGAGGTTTCTAGCCTATCATCTAATTGTTGATATGGCCTAGTTGTAATTGTATTGATTTCTGAGAAGTGAGCAGGCCTTGTTGCCCCTGGAGCTAGCTAGGTCTTATTGTTTCAAACTAGTAGTTGGATGCTATATTCCAAAAGAGTGTCAACATAGTCACCTTTAGAGTGCTTCCATAACATAATCTACTAGTTTACTATTTTTCTACACTTCATGTCCATTTAAGTTTGTGTGTGTACCTTTGTTACTTAGACTCTTCATCCATCTACTCAAACCCACATCAAACTTCAGATAATCTTAAGGAGTTAACTAGGCTTTATTTGTTACAAATAGTTGGATATGATCGAAATTTACATAGGTGATCTTTAGAGTGCCTGTGCTTCCATAACATAATCTATTAGTTTACTACTTTTCTACTCTTCATGTCCATTTAAGTTTGTTTGTGTACCTTTGTTAACTCTTCATCTATCTGCTCAAACCCACATCAAACTGCAGATAATCTGATGGAGATGCTACTAGTTGGACACTAACATCTCATTGACCATGTCTAAAAAGCTTTCAAAAATGAGGCATCAGACAAAAATCCCTAGTGTGCCAGAACTGATACTCTACTCTGAATAACAGACCACTTCTGAAAATGTGAATGTGCAAAATATTACATCTCTTTTTTCCTTCAATATTTTTATTAGAAAAAAAAACTTTTTTAGTCCTAGATATGCTTCTTTTGCCTACGTGATCTCCTAATTAAGCAAGCTATTTTTTCGTCAGTAAATGCTGGGCGTTTGTACAAAGTTTGACTTGTCCACTGTCAAGTATGCTGGAGTTCTGTTTTTTTTTTTTCCTTTTATCTTTGTGATCCTCTTATATTTCTAAAAATCACTTTGGTCAATAAAAATAAGTTATCCTGATGATAATGACAATATATTTACTGATAACAAGTGAATATATAGAGGCAATTATATGTTCGAGTTTCTTATACTTACTGCATGCTTATTTGCAAAACTTTTTTTAAGTTTGGTCATTTTTTGCAGAGGAAGAGGACCGCATCATCATTGCAGCTCATACGATCCATGGAAACAAATGGGCATCAATTGCAAAGCTTTTGGAAGGGAGAACTGACAATGCAATCAAGAACCATTGGAATTCCACCCTGCGGCGTAGATGTGCTGAAGCTGAGCGTTATAAATCGACACCATCTGATACTTTGAGAGATACTTCCATTGATAAAGCGAAAGGTGTGCCTGATGAATTTTCATGTCCTATCAACGCCAATCCCCTCAGAACCATGGAAGCAAGAGTCTCTACTTCAAGGGAAAATGTTTCAGACAATTCGAAAGAGGTCGTCATTATCAGAGAAGAACCCACCAAGCCTGAGATAAAGGACCCACCTTATTTCTTCCGGCCAGTTGCAAGAGTGAGCGCTTTCAGCCCATACAAGTGTACAACTCGTCCAAGTGGTCCTGACGCACCAAGACGAAGGCAACTCGATGGACCTATCCACGAACCCTTCAAATCTAACAGTGCCTTTGAATCTCAGATTCCACACAAATGTGGCCACGGGTGCTGCACCAGTACTCAAGACAGGAGTCACTCTAGCAACTCCTTGTTGGGTCCGGAGTTTATAGAGTTCTTGGAGCCTCCACCCTTTTCCAGCCATGAACTGGCCTCAGTTGTGTCGGAAATTAGCAGCATTGCCTGGCTTAAAAGCGGCTTGAACATCGGCAGCAACAGCATATTTGCCAGTCCACAAGCACAAGTTGATGCCCAAGGACTAAAAATCTAGTAGATGGAAGGATCCTCTCTATCACCTCGATATATCTACAAGCATGAAGAAGTCTGGAAGGAAGTTTAAGTCTCCATTTCGATCAATCGGAGTGTTTTTGTCAACGAGGCATCAACCAATTTGAGATGTGACGATGTATAAAATCCTCCAGAACTCGCAAGGAGTTAAGTCAATTGAGAATCTGAGTAACTAGTTGATCAACTTCTTGTTTATGGAATTACTTCTTCTGATTTTTGATGCATTTAGACTACTTGGCGGTAATACGACTCTCGATATTTTCCTAATATAAAATAAAAGTGTTCAAATCCTACTTCTTCATTGTCATTGTGTGTTATTGTTGATTTAGATATAATATATCAATAGTAATATTTAAATTATTTTTTTATTAGGATCTCATTGGACAGGGATTATTAGCTAGGGATAATGTGACAAACAAATAGTATTATTCATTCTATTAAAGTTGAAATTATTAAATAATTTAGTGGTGTTGATAAATAAATCACTCTTAAGGCATTTTTAAGATTTTAATTTAAAACGATTTTGAGAATAAGTAATTTTTGAAGTGAAAATGATGTAGTAATTTTAATTCAAATTGGATTTTAAAAATTTAAGCGAAAATGCCGGTAGATCTTTTGTTGGCTTTCGAATCTTATAAAAGTCAACCGATTCTCGACGGCTGGTCTCGTATCTTTGTCATTGACCAAATTATATTGGGCAATACCCCCATGAATTTAGATACTCATTTGTATTCTAAAGATCTTGTTTGTGACTAGGAATCTGTTTAACATGCATGAGTTTAAATTGTAATTTCTTCTTAACATATTCATGTAAACTTTTACCAATATAAATGTTATATTATTCTTATTTATTAAACCATTCTTAATTTTGATCCATTTATCGAATGAGTTGACACCAAATTAAAGTCAATTTCATCACAAACAAATGAAACATTATCCCAATTTTCATCTTTGGTTGACTTTTCAAAGATCATCCTGTAGAAGTTCCACTGATTTCTTCCAATCCAATGTAAATCCTGATCAAGTAAAAAAAGAAAAGTAAGTTGCTTGCTTAGGACTGATTCAAACAGTTAGATCGAGTTGATATGATAGACATTCATAGTGTTGAAGTTACCTGACCACAATGATGTGCCTATGTCCTCAGCAAGCATCTTGACTTCCATCTCCAGACTCTAAAGGTGCAAACAAAAATTTAAGAAACTTTTTACGGTTTGCTGTTAGCGCAAAAGCTTACAGGGGAAGTTAGCAATCTATCTACCATGAATGGCTTCCAAGATCTCTTCTTTGTAAACACCAAGAGGTGAACCATGAACAGACAAGATCATCTCGCCTATCTTTGGTAACCTTAAGGTCTTCGGTGTCATGCCAAAAGATAACCGAGCAGTAGTTGCCTACAATTCACACAATTACATCCATTAGGGGGATCATAAAGTGAAACCTTCGAGCTAAAAGGAAAATCATAGTCTGAAGAACAAACCCCGGGTGTTTCGAATGTCGCTTGTCCATTTTCGGATGGCTCACCGAGTCCCTAGCATAACAGACGAGATCGAAAGATTTCTTAGGGTGAAAACATAATAGAGAAAAAGGGCAACATACAAAATCATTCATCCATAGATTTGCAGCCTCCAGATTCCTCTTCACTGTAAAAGAAAACATCCGGCAGCATCAATTATATCGACGTCCTGGATGGAAAAACATAACAAAGAAAAGTATTCCAACCCGTGTCGACTGAAAACTGAAGAGCATTCATGGCTGGTATAGTGAAAGCATTGCTAACTGAAGCCCGATCGTATTTGCCACCTTCATAGTAACTCTCTTTGCTATTCCATTGCATATCAAAAATATTGTATTTATCATTCCTGGTTAGAGCAGCATTTGGCAAATTTTCTTGAAAAAACTTCAGTGCAGGAGTGTCCAACTGATCTTTGCTGAAGTACGATGGAAGCAATCGCACCCATGAAAGCAAGCTTCCAAGCTCCACTTCACAATTGGCTTTGATTGCAGCAGTTCTCATATCAACTGTAAATTTCAAAGAACAAATCAACAATAGAAAAAAAAAAAGGTTTTATGATCAAGAGACAGAAGAAGCATCCGCTCCTAGACATACTGAAATACACGGGTCAAAAATATAGGAAACATAATCAATTCACAAGCATATGAGTTTCAAATGATGGAGTTAAGGAGATCGTTTTTAATACCTATGAAAAGTTTGGATGTTATGGAATAATAGTCACCGTATTACCAAATGATTGAATCTATTGAAAAAAAATAATATACAACTACCCGATTCTTAAAACAAATTCAAATAGTGAAGAAAGTTGAAACTTCTATCTCCTCGCACTAAGTGAGCAATAGTAATGTATTGTAGCCCCACGGACTGGTACTTACTTATGTTGTTGTTGTAGGTCAATTCTCAGCGTGTGCGAAATGAATCACAGGTCACCTGACACCAAACAAAGGTCGACTGAGTTGGGGTAAAATCTTGATTTACCTCCCTTCCATATCACATGGGGCAATCCTTGAGGAGTCCCGGGTGAGGGTTATCACTGTTTTGCTTCAATATTAATATGGTGTAAAACTATTTAATTTGAAAATAATCAATTTATTATTTGAAGAAAGTATATATTTGAGTTCCTCTTGTCGAATTAGCATCACTCTTGTTGACTACAAAACCAACATCAAATCATGCTGATAGTATAGTGACGCAGTTTAAGTCATCAACTTGCAGCCTTGACATTAAGATTAGAAAAAGTGTATGACTGGAAGAACAATGCAAACAACTGAATGTATAATTACTATATTGAGATACAAAATGTTTATGAATGCTTGCATTCTTTAAGGGTTGTTTACCCCATGAAAGGGAGAGGAGAGTGGGAAAGCATCATGCACTCTCTTCCATTTATCTCTCTAAGAATTCAATTACACAGTGATTCTTCAGATTTTTAATCAAATTATGTCCACCCAAAACCATGCAAATGTGGGGATCTCACTACAAACTTGAAGTGAAAAGCCCCGTTTTTGCATCGATTAATTGTGCAATGATTGTCAGGATTAAGTATAGCGAGTTACAAGTGGCAAATAAGGATGTGAATGCGGTGAGCTAGGTTGCAAGTGAGTGATAGTAGCATATCCAAGAGCAAGGTCACAGTTGGCGTCAAGGTCATGCAAGAAGCAGATGGTATGGTCAAGGTTGGAGGTGGCTGACAGCAAGGTCGAGTTTGCAGACAACGAATGGCAATGTAGAGGTCACAATCGTGGTTAGAGGGGCACAAGCAACGAACAACAAAGTCAAGATCGCAAGTAGTTGATAGTGTGATCGAAATCTATGGCAAGAAGAATCACAATCAGCTGATGATGAGGTCTAAGGCTTGTGGTAAGCAGAATGACAAGGAAACCAAGTAGCAAGAAGTACGAAGGCAAGAGATCATGAAAGACAAAGTTACCCTCGTCATTTTCTTTCTTCACATAATATTTTCCTCATATCTTCCCTTCTATCCACTCCCTTGCTGGAGTAAGCAAACTGAAAACAAGTGACTTAGTGTTCAAGAGTTAAACTAAAAGACAACATCACTAGAGGATGGCCATACATGCAATTATAATTGGATGGAATTTGAAGGATGCCAATGCACTTAAAACACATCTATTTCAAGTGACTTATCTATATAGGTGGGAGAGTCATCTTGAAGAATCAAGATCATGAATGGAAGATGGACCTTTACAGTTCTGTCTGGGAAAATCATGCTCAAGAATTCCTAGTTAGATGTGCCCATTCAATTATTTGTTACAATGAGACAGGCATCGGCTTTTCTGCACCAAAAGAAGAATGAAAGTGGTCCAGAATTCAGATGACTTTCATGCATGTTAAACTGTTTTCTCCCTAAACCTAAACACTATAACCAGAATACCTCAATTTTCCATCGTCTATATCCATGAACCATCATTAAATTATACAACCTTCAGCGCGACATAAGAAATTTTTTATAGCACAGCGATATAGACAAAAGGATTGGAATCATGGATTCTGATTCATTTTCGTTCAAAAGAAAATTTATAAAAATAGCCTAAGATATGGACCCGTACCTTCCCGTTTACTGAAAGCAAGTTGTCGCTTCTTGAATTGCATGGTGCGATTCTTAATCGGAAGAACATTTTCGTCAAGCTTGGTCCTCAAAGGAGATTTTTTAACAGCTTTTTTCCTGCCCTTCTTAAGCATCGAATTGATATGGCCAATGAACTTCCCTGAGCTTCGAGTTCGAAGAAAAAAAGTTACAACCAAGTCATGTGTTGATTACAAGTTAGGGCTCTGATTAAAAGATATGACTTTTCTCCTAGAATTGAGCCTATTGCAAGAGAGGAGCAAGAATGAGATGATACTCCTCACCGCTGTTGACTCCCACTGTCCTCCACGTACCGCAGCCGCAATCTTCCCTGGAAGACAAAGCGTCGTCTGGATCTGGCTTCCCGATCCCAATTCCTGTTTGAGAACTGGGGCGAGAAGAGGATTTAGGGCTCGATTTGAACTCCATTTTTTGCCTGAATAATGTACGCGAATCATTCTTACCCAGAAACATGTCGTTAGACCATAGCTGCAGTAGGCCCCACTCCATTTTTTCACTTTTAGTCTCGGTCTGTTTACTCCAAAGCTAGGGAAGAAAAGGAATTTATGGTTAAAAATTATCTTAAAGAGAAGAAAAAGGATGATGAAATCCATTCTATATAAGGAATGTTGATATATACGATATAATATTGTAAATAAAAAAGGACACATATGTCATTTTTTAGGTACATGATGTAACTTGATTTAAATAAAGGTAAATGAGTTATTTTTTTATATAGTGTAATTTTATGAATGAAAATGGGTGCATGTGTTATTTTTTTTCTATCAGTGGGTTTCTGTCCGATTTTTAGGTGATTATTTTTAACTTTAAAATTATCTACTGATGTATTGTGTTTCTCTTCTCTTTAAAAATTTTAATAAAGTAAATGATAAAAAAAATCTACTTTAATTTTTTTTTAATTTTACTTTTCAGAAAAAAAAATCTTCGTTATGCTTTCCACTTCTGCTGATAGAGCAGCGTAGTTGACTTAGTCACTTCCCTGAATTGCCAATGTAGAAGAAGAGTCGGACTTCAGGGATCGGATTTGCTAGATTAGAGATGTTGATCTCATCAATTTCGCACAGGAAATAATGGCGGTGTGGAAGGAGACCACTCTTCCCACCACTGATACTTAACCGGTTCTTCTATCTAAGTCTCACGCATTCATTGAGTCGTTCATGGAAACTGTTTATTTCTATCTTGTGTTTCCCACTTAATAAATTTATATTATTATATTACTTATTATATAAATTCAAGGGTTAAAATACACTTTGTCCAAATAACATGAAGATGAGTATGGAAGTAAACAACTGATCATCCCTGAAATAAACACTACACCGCAAAACCATTTCTTTTGTTAGTCTCTCTCACACCACCGTTGTAGAGGTGACGAACTCAGTCGTCACTTTGTTTGGCATCATCCAAGTTCCTCGGTCACATGTAAATGAGCAACCCATGCTTCATGAACAGTATGGGCTAGCTATTAGTATAGATGATTATTATTATTATTATTGTGTAAGGGTAAATTATTATTTTTGTTATTATTTTTGTTCTCTATTTATATATTTTTTTTCTTTGTAAACCTTAAGACTTTGTAGTACAATTTGTTAGTTTTCTTTTGTGGCTATCGTTTTCTCTCATTTTCTTTGTGTTATCTTTTGCATTCTTTGCTTTATTCATGGAGAATCAACTAGTTAGAATATATGGATATGAAGTTAGATAAAGAAACATGCATACACACTCACTCCGACACTTCTAACTGTTGGTCCCTATGTTGGTTTTGATGTGACCAACTTAGTTAAGCTAAGTCCTGTGGTATATTAACATTGTGACTAAGTGTGCAAGAGCTTAGGATCATAAGAAGTCGAGCGGAAGACGCGACGGACGAGAAGGACGGCACGGGAAGCGAGTCGACGGGCTCGGTGCGTCCGAGGG
>JBAMIB010396138.1:0-10391 GCA_037177415.1 Kaempferia rotunda | reverse complement strand
CTTTGATGGCAGTGATATCTTTGCATAAATTACTTATTTTGGCACACAAAGAAGAAGTGAATCCACGTCCATTTCATTTTTTAAAGAGTTCCTGTCATATTAATATTAATATTAATATTAATATTATTATTATTATTATTATTATACTTAGTCAAGAGTCTTAATTATAGAGAAGAATCTTTATGCATGCATGCATGGAAGCACCGTATGCATTCACTGACAAATAGTTTTTTATTTACACTTGTTTTTAATCTATAGCTTTGAAAAGATGTTCATGTCAATTAATGAATTAATATTTTGGCTTTATTTTGAATCTCATTACAAAGCTATTAAATTAATGTGAGGTTGTGCATAAACAATAAAGGGAAAAGGTGTTCATGCACAGGAGTCGGATATATCTAAACCCTAATAATATTTGTTTGTGTACGCAGATTCACTGTGGGCTGTAGCGTATAATACATCACAATTCATGATCAGGCCAATGTTAAAATACTATATCTTATCTTCCCTTACATGGAGGGATGGTGGTATGCACGTCTTCTTTTGATTCATTGCACTCATAGGGAAGTCAATGGGCACTTACGAGAGTAAACTTTTTCATTTATTGTATGTATATATATGTTATGACCAGTAGGGATCACATGACAACACTTGGTTAACATTTGGATATTCGTGATCTTTGAAACTGTAGATTACATTTAACAATCGAAATTAAATGGAGCTTAAATTTCTCAAAATTACAAATAACTACATATGTTACCCATTCAAAGGTAGCATAGATCTTTGGAATATCTGACTTATAAGTTTAGGTACTTGCATACAGAGATATAATATCCTGCCCATCTCTCATGCACAATTCCATAGGTGACAGAGTGCAATTTCACCTGCGTGCTCAGTCTGTGCAGGGCATAGGCGGCAAGTAAGATGCATGTCAATCTCGCTTATATATTTTGATATACCGTACCCTTATGTTGCCCTCAATGAGCATCTTAACTTAATTTCTTTTTATGGATTTATTAGTGTACACACCGACATTGGGCGATGCTTGCATAGAAAGTGTCTTCCATATAGTGGAAAGTGCCTCTCATATAAGGTCGGCTAGTCGCCCAAAGTGGATGGGTAAGCTAATTAATATTAATTAGCTATATACATTGCTCAGACATGGCGATCTGATGTTATTATTTAAATTTTTTAATTTCTCTCTTCTCTTTTATGCATATAATCTCTCTCTTGTATGCAGTGTGGCGTTGTTTTAAAAAAAAACTGCACAGTGTAAAAAAAATAGCTCTGTAGTAGAGTTATTTTTCAGCAAAATTGTTTTATAAAAAACAGCTCTACTGTAGAGTAACAACTCTGCGGTATACCTGTTTTCTACCAAAGAACAGCTATGCGATAGAGATATTTTGAAAAAATAATGCTGCACAGTACTATTTTTTTATCTAATGTTGTTTTTTTAAAAACAGTGATAAATATATATGTAGGAGAAAGAAAAATCTACATGTAAGTGTGAAAAAAGAGATTAAAAATTTTACACATACAGTTGGTCATGCATACCCATATAAACATGTGCATGGTAAAATTTCTAAAATTTATCCAGTGAGAATGATATTTTTATAATTTTTATAATTTATTATTAACGGTGCATAACGGTGTATAAGTATATTTTATAAGCACTTGTATATTTTTCTATCTGTTTTATAATAATACTTAATTATTTTTTATTAATAATATCAAATTGATTTTTTTAATTGATTTTTTTAATTAGATAAATTTATTTTCCAAATTTTCTGTATATATATATATACACTGACGCTTTTTGAAAATCTTCACACTTTTCCAGTTTGAAAATTCTACAGTGAGTAAATGCGCCTTGATGCTGACATTAAAGAGGGATGGAGGTGCCATCGTAATAAATGCAACATCGTTTGCGGTGGGCACAAACGACAAAGCGGCGGATCCATGCACGCGTTACTCTCTTCTCTGAGTTAAAATTTTCTTCAACACAATCTATAATCTATTTCTAAATAGTGCACATCAGCCATTAAATAAAGATAATATCTAAATATTAATCTTTTTGATCTGATTCAACAGTTGATACGTACTGATCTAAGAATGGATCAAAGATTATGATCCAGATAACCTGATCCTCTTCTCTGAGCCGTTCCACCTAAACCCGGTTCGCTCCGACCCATTCACTATTTATTTAACACCCTGCCAGTACAAACTGATTGGCTCATTCATTGTATTTTTTCAAGTGTCTCGTGGCGGATTTGCTACCATATAAGTATATAACAATACTAGAATATCTCATTCTCTTGTATTTACTTTTATTTTATATATTAGATATCTAATTAATGTCAACCAATTTTGGGATGATTATTTTGACTCGATTAAAGTTTTAATCAATAATTAGGATACTATAGTAAGCGCTTGTAACAGATCATCTATTAATTTAGCATTCTTACTGTATCTTCAACGGTTAAAACTCTAAATAAACTCGTTTATAGTCCTCAATATATCATTTCTATTATTCTCTATAATAAAAAATACTTCCACACAACTTTGTTACAAATTGTATATTACAAATTACATATCTTTATTTGTTATTTTTATTTAATATCTCTATATACTTTTTATTTAATATTTTAATTAATTATGATTTTTAATTTAATTCATTTATAATTAATGTATTAATTAACTTATAATTTTTAATTTAATTGAATTTATAATTTTCATTTAATTTTAATTAATTTATTAACTTTAATTTAATTATAGTCCGTGTATATTATTTTAACTTATTGAATGTATTTATTTTTAAAATAATAATTTTATTAAAAAAATATATTTATATATATTACTAACAATTTTATTAAAAATAATTCATTTTAAAATTTCTTTGAAATGGTTAAATATGTAATAATATTTTATCATTAATTACAGGCTTTATCTCTAAAAATATATATATTTAAATTTTTTACTATTATTTTTAAATTAAAAAATCTATTTTCAAGAATTTTTATTTATTTTTTTAAATTTTATAAACCTCACAGAGTCACAGGTGACAGGACGTTTGGAAATGTCCACCATTCACTCATCAAAAGATATTTATCAGAGTGAGTGATTCAGCAAACAATGTGCATATGTTGCGATAAATTAACGGACCACCATGGAACCTTGATCGAGAGCAATAAATGCTCCCTCACACGCATTAATTGAACTTGCAAGCATGCACGATCCATCTCAAACATTTACTTTGACTTCAAATGAGTTTAGTAGAGACGATCATGCCAAGTAAACGGCCCATTTATGAGACACCGACTTTTGATTATAGTATAAAAAATTTATTCTAATACTAATAACGCATAGCTACTATAAATATTATAATATAAAATCATTTCAACTTAATTAAAATAGTTTAAATATAATTATAATAAATTATAATCCATAACTATTACATATTATAGCAATTATACCGCATAATTATTACAATAATACTGAAATAAAAATATTCTTAATATAAAAATGGGGCTGATTGTAAAAAAAACTTGACCCCCTTTTAATTTTTGCCAAAAAGAATATGAAAAAGATAAAGCAAATATGTAAAAAAATTAAAATTAGGGGGTTAAATTTAAATATGCAGTAACATGTGAAAATGTCAGAGGCAACTGGCTGAGGCTATGAAACCAAGTTGGAATCTTGTGCCGTACAATCCTCGTGGTGAATACATAAATAATAATGATAATAATAATAACAGCCATTTACAGCTGTAAAAAACATAATGATAATAATAAACGTTCTAAAAAGTTATTATATTGTCAGTATTTTGGTTTTCCTAAAATATGTTTTATGAGCATTATTATATATATATATATATAAAAAGAGTTGGATGGAGATCAATGTTTTGTGGAATAATTTAGCCTCGCTAAATTGACGGTGTGTGTAAGATCCAATGTTTGTGGAAGATTAAAACATTAAATAAGATTCCAATTCATTGCAAAATGTACCGTACCGGTCGAATAAATGCGTCATGTATGCATCCATTTAATGTGGCAAATGGAGTTAGGAATGTCGATTTGTACTATTAATTAATGAGAACCTAACTATACATGAATATTTCATAATGCATCATGTCTCTTGCTCCACCAATTAATTATGGAGATAAATATTAAATTGGAAATGATAAAATGGCTTAAAAACAACAAAAAAAAAAAAACATGATGGAATATGTAATTAGTTTAATTAGATGCAACATATTTACGTCCATAAATGTCACAGAGATTAAATGGGCGTTTATTTTATAAAAATATAAAGGGGCTTTGTAAACTGCACCCGATTTAGGAGAACCCACGCCGACAATTCCATCCTATTTTGTATATTTTTTTAAAAGGAAATTAAAGTGTGTTTTTTTGGTAAAAACTAAATTCTATAATAATTCCAAATAAAGAAAAGCATTTCGAGTGCAGAGCTGCTTCTCGGTCCTATAAACTGCAACCTCCTCCTGCCATCCCTGTCTCCGTTCCCCCCAAATCCTAATCTCCGACGAAGCTTTCGCTCTTCCTCTGGACACAGTCGTCGTCGTCGTCATCTTCTTCTTATTGCTCCCTCTCTGCGCCTTGTACCGCTGCGGCGACCAACGCTAGCTGCTGTGGGGTTGAGCAAGGAGCCAGCTTGAACAGGGGCTTTCACGGTACTCTCTCTCTCTCTCTCTACACATGTGGTGTGGAGGTACAAATGATGTTCGTTCTTTGGGTTGCGAAGTTGGTAGCTTTCCTGGAAATTTCAACCAGGCAATGCAGATCGCAGAATGCTCTGCTTCTTAATTCTTCTGAGGAGGTTTCATCGTCACATTATCCAAATCCAATACGGCTTTATTCTTCAGCGCACGGGGCATGGGATCGCAGAGGAATCGTCCTTTTACGATCTCCTGTTTGTGTCGTGCGTTTTACTCCGGATTTTCTTCCTCCTCTCCGCAGCTCGGTATTTTTTATTGTCGGCGTGGAAAAGGTTGCATTTTTACGGTGGATTGGCTGAATGAACAGGAGTAGGATCGAGGAGGTGTCGCATATGCTGGTGGTGGAGGAAACGTCTTAAAAATTCGATTTTTACGGTGGTTTGATTCATTCCCCTGCTTCTGAAAACGATGGACGCGGCGTTTTTGCTGCGGACGGAGCACGTCGCCGTGACTGAGAAGCCACTCTCTACGCTGCAGGCCAAGCGCGGACAGCCTGGTCAGCGAACCGTGCGCATCTTCTGCGATGACTTCGACGCCACTGACTCCTCCGGCGACGACCGCCCTCGTCGCCGCGTTCGCCGGTACGTCCAGGAGATTCGTATCCACCCCCGGCCCGCTTCATCCGCCAGGGCGCTGCGGAAGAGGAAGGCCGCCGCTTTCCCTGTTGCGGCGGCTGCGGAGGCGAGCGAGGGCGAGGGCGGAGTGAAGCGGTTCCGTGGCGTCCGGCGGAGGCCGTGGGGAAAGTTCGCAGCGGAGATCCGCGACCCGTGGCGCCGCGTGCGCGTGTGGCTCGGCACGTTCGATACCGCCGAGGAGGCAGCCAAAGTGTACGACTCAGCTGCGGTCCGGCTCCGCGGCCCCGGCGCCGCCATCAATTTCTCCCGTCCTGCTGCGAGCTCCCCGAACAACCTTCCCAAGAGCAGCACCGTGTCGATCTACGCCGTTTCCGAGTCCACCGACGAGTCGCGGGGACTTTGCTCTCCGACTTCCGTCCTCCGCGACTTCTCCTCTGCCTCTTCATCATCCTGCTCGTCGTCCTCCTCTCCTTCCGTGGCGGAGGAGATCCCCATACCCCGGCCGAAGACGGAATCGGCAGCCAGCGGTAGCTCGCCAGAGGAACTCGGTGGGTTCCCGCCGTTTGAGGTTCCTGCGCTCTTCGACGACTTCTTGGAACTCGGCGGCTCGAACCCGAGGAGCTACTTTGACGACTCGGCGCCCGTCGGCTTCTTAGCCGAAGAGTTAAGTCAGGCTCTCATCGGCGCGGGACTCGAGCTCGAATACAGGCCGTCCACGTGGCAGGATAATGACTTCTTCGACGACATCGGCGATTTATTCGCGATCGATACTCTCCTTGCCGTCTAATTTTTCCCCATTTTCCCTTTCCCGCCCTTTTCTAATTTAAAATTTTACTCTTAATTCAATTTCTGGTCCTTTTTTTTCCTTCTTTTTTTTAAAGAGTTTTGAGCTGCCTTTAAAATGGTTCGAATGAGAAACAATTTCCTACTTGTATTAGTTTTGCTTTAAGCAAAAATAATTAGATGAGAAATTTATATTTCATCCTAAACCTTTATTTTTCAATTCTTAATCAATATTTATAATGATCCGTAGTGTTACAATAGTGGTCTTGGTATTCATGTGGGGCTTGAGGTTCACTGAAGAAAAGCGACGGATTTTAAATTTAAATTACTGAACAATGTCAGTGGAGTTTAAGCATGGGTTTATATTTGTCGTCTTCGATCCTTTCTAATGGAGAAATCAAGAGGTGTCCATTTAGAATTAACCGTTGGTTAGGTTAATTCTAAACACAAATCAGATAGCGGGTGATCCAATATAAATCAACTTATTTACCTCAAAATTTTCTACTATTCTTCCTTTCCAATAGATTCAAATTTCTATTATTTTTATTTTTATTTTTATTTTTAATGCAAAACTATTCTACTTTATTTATTCAATGCTGTTATCCAATTAAACTTTATTTATTTATTTTTTTTTAAATTGACAATATATATTCAGCTATTCTAATCAATTAACCATAAGGATAATCGATCCAACTCATAGAACTTTCTTTTCAAAAAAAATGTGAACCAGGTAACATATCCAATGAACTTTTTTATGAGATGTTTGATTGGATGATATGAGAGTAAGAAATGGAAAAAAAAAAAAAAAAAGTTAGTATTTAGTTTGAGGAATTGGTGGTGAATCCTACAGCTTCAATATCCTAAATAAAGAAATGAATTATTACTTAGAAAATTAGGGGAATGGAAACTCTTCAATTCTTATTCTCCATTTATATCAATTCATTTTTCATTTTTATGCCCTTCAATTAACCAAACACTCTTTAATAGTTATGCGTTAGCCCACCATTTAATTTATTTGATTACATAATATAATTTATTTAATAATAAAATTAGATATATAAAATAAATATCATTAAACTATCAAATTATCAAAAGATATTACTTATATATAATATGTTCTAGTTTGATAATGAGGGTGGGTCAAATTCCATAGAACTTGTTGCTGTTGAATTTCATTGAGTCTGGTCAGGTCTAGGAGATCCTTCTCCTCGGACTTGTTCGATTTCTACAGAGAAGAACATGCATTATAGGGCTCAGTGAGGGCTCGATGCCTAAATTATCACGAAGCCTCAAATAATCATAGGCGAACTAATTAATAAAGGGAACGGGGTCATGACCTCCCTTCTTTTTTTAATTAAAAAATTACTAGTATATCTTTAAAAATTTAATTAATAAAATAAATTTGTTTTATAGAAATACAAAACCAAAAACCCTATTTCCCATACTCATCACAGCCAACAGCCTCTTGCCCTCTTCTCTCCTCCTCTAGCTTGTAACTTGTGAAAGTACACATTTTCCCTTACTTCCTTTTCCTTTCCGATTTTGACATTTTGGAAACATATATCATATTTATTTGTTGTTCTTTATTGTTAATTGTTAGTTTGGTGTTTTTGAGATTTCATCTATTTTCATACTAGGAATCTTAAATCTTTTTTTATTATTTTGGAGTGTTGATTATTGAATATTTGTTATTTTTATCATTTATAATTGATTCTTAGTATTCTTCTTTCTTGATATATGTCTTGATTTTTTTTTAAAGAACTATGTGTAATATGTTAAGATATTTTTATAAAAAAAATCAAATGTTCATTAATCACCCTCTTCTGAAAAAGATACTGATAAGTTTACTGAAAAATGGAGTTATAAAACTTGTATTAAAAAAAGACTAAATAGTATCATTAAAGGATCATTAACTATTATAGAAAGAAGCTCAAGAGA
Organism: Kaempferia rotunda; assembly: GCA_037177415.1. Taxonomy (NCBI): domain Eukaryota; kingdom Viridiplantae; phylum Streptophyta; class Magnoliopsida; order Zingiberales; family Zingiberaceae; genus Kaempferia; species Kaempferia rotunda. Next base: position 2,363 of record JBAMIB010396138.1, on the reverse strand, counting down.
CTCACCTCATTAAAGGATCATTAAAGGTGTCATTGTAACCGTCACGTCCTTAAATTACAGTAATCACTTTGGCCTTTAACATTAATAACTGTCACATACCAGGGGCTAGAAGGTCGAGGTCAGCAGGTCGAGAAGTCAAGAGGTTGGGAAACAGCGAGTTGGCAACTTGAGAAATCGGAAGGTTGAAAACTCGGCTCAGGCATCTCCAATAGACAAGTTGGCAAAACTTTTAATAATTTTTTTAAATTTTTAATATGTCTTATCAATGTCACATCAAAAATAAAAAAACTTATTATAACATCTCCAATAGTTAAACTTTTCAACAAACTTTTTTTTTATTGTTACCAGTATACCACATCATAATTAAAATAATTTATTTTTTAATTATTTTAAAAATATTACCCATATAATATTATTTCATCAATAAATAATAATAATCATTGACACTCCTTCCAAGAGAAAAAATTAAATTTAAAAAATCAAACATACTATTGAACTAAAAAGCTCAAACCTCATATCCACACTCATTAAAGCTTTTTTCTTAAGGGTTTTTAGTTTTACAAACCTTCTACAAAGTTTACATTGGAGATGCTCTCAACGAGTAGGGCCTACATACATTAGGGGAGGCGGTTGTGACCACCCTCCTGAAATGGGGGGAAGTCAATACAGTGAAAACAAAAAAAATACAACAAGACTTATAAATTTCAAAACTTTTTGGATGTTTTTTCCTTTGCTCCCCGTCGAACTTATTATTTTTCCCTCTCCCATGTTTTCTTCTTCCTCTCCTAACCCCCTTGCCTTTTTTTTTTTTCCTATCCCGTGTTCTTCTTCCTTAGCTAATCTCCTTATTTTTTTTTCCTTGACCCTAATTTTGCCCTTAAAATCCTTTGTCGGACATTGCAGTTGCTGTCGTGCATGTCGCTATCGTGGTATCGCCGAACACCGCTATCCCCTAACGCTATTGCTGCCAACGTTGATATTGTTTGTTGCTAGCACCATTGTCATCGCTTCGCCGATATTCCACAGCAAACGTCTTTTGATTGAGGTGATGTTTTCTTACTTGATCTCTTTGGAATTTTGATTACGGATTTAAGTATTGAAAAAATATATAGTCTTAAATTTTTATATATTCATTTTTTTTACTAGCCAAGTATAATATTGAGGTTTTCCATGCGTTTGATGTTTAATTTGTTGTATGAAGGTGATCAATTTCATTGATAAACATTAAAAAATTTGATCAATTGAAATACATTATTTATTGTATTGAGAGACTCATCATATAATTTACATGAACATCTATAATAACCACATGCATATGATAAGAATTAAAATTTGATAGTTATATAACTAAAAAAATATGTCTTTATAATGTAAATACTTGACTTTGTACCTCTACATGTGAAAAATAAGGGGTCATTAACTCTCAAGCCAGTTCTATCAATTTCGTTTGTTATTTGTTTTTAAATTGTTAGAAAAGATAGCTATGTTTTTAAAATATTATGTTGATGATAAATTAGGTGAAATAATAATATTGATATATTTTAAAAAAATACAAGATGAACCTACTCAAACAAGGCATCTCCCCTCCAACACCACCTCCTCCCCCGCCTCCTCTATCACCTCCTTCTGATGCTAACTCAGATGAATATCCTAGTGATCCTGGGCTAAGAAAGAACACTCTCGAGTATAATGTGACTGAAAAGGAGATTGTTCGACGTTATTATTTGCAAAAAAAAATCCCTTTTAGCTTAAGAATTATGAATTTCCTTAGCGTTCTTATCAAAAGGAAAACAAAGATTTCAAACTATATGGTTTAGTTTTCATCCTTAATAGAGCAATGCAAAAAAACATGATCTTCTATCTTTATTGCTATTTATTCAAAGAAGAAGACGGTGGTCCAAGTGGTGGTGATTATTTTATAATTGAGGGATTTAATTAGTCATTGAAATTTTATGCCTAAGAGAAAATGTAATTAATTAATATTGCATTTTGAAAATGTATTCACATTAATTTTGTATTATAATTTAAAAAAAAGGTGGACTTGTGAACATGACATGGATGAGGAAAAGAAAACAAAATGATTTTAATTTTTTTTTTTTCCATTTTTCCCTCCACCTCTCCACCTCTCCCACTCACCCACTTCCTCCACTCAAGCCACGTTTTTTACTTTTTGCGTAAAAACCGACGTTTTGGTTTTGTGAATGGGAGTGAAATCCGGAGTGATTTTTTCTTACACTTCTGGAGAACAAGTTCGGACAGAACTTTTCTTCTGCTCTTGAAAATTTTCGAACAAGAAGATTAGAATAGATTTTTCTCATTTCTCTTCCATCAAGAGTCCCATCTTCTTGTTATTGGCAGTCCCT
>JBAMIB010396130.1:0-10391 GCA_037177415.1 Kaempferia rotunda | reverse complement strand
TTAATCATCAATTAGACATTCATTTTCACTATTCATCTTTTGTCCAAGGGATCTCCTTCTTTTAATAATGTCTTCTTTAATATTAAAATTAATAAAAGTGGATAGGCAATTTATTTCACCTTAGTGTATGTGAACCAATTAATGATTGAAGTAATATGTGATTGCATGTTCATATGCAAGCATATGCTCTGTGGAGATGGTATGCTTGTATAAGGTTGCCCTTGTAACCATAAAATTCTTCAAAATTAATACATAAATGGAAGATAAACAAGTTTGCTTGTAAAAGATTACATTGTTTGATTTGTTTTTTGCATTACAAGTGAAAACTATTTCTGAAAGTTTTTTCTTTAGCAATTGATTAAACATACAGAGAGGATCTAGACAATAAAATACGAATAAATTCAAGTGGTTTGTTGTTCGTGCTGAAATACTGAAACAGACAGATATGCTTACTGGATATTTTTTACTTTCCTTCTTTTGTTGTGTGTGGGGTTTGTTCTTAGTATGACTATTATACACTGCCTAGAAAGGATTAACTTTGTAAAAGGTACCTCTATTCTGAGATTTTTCATTTTTTTTCTTGTTTGTTCACACTTCTATTGTTATCTTCTTTCATCTATTTTTTTAAAACAATTTTCTTTTTGTTTCTTGCATAGCGTGTCTATGCATCTGGGGATGCCTACCCAGATTATGTGAAGCTTCCTAAGGGCGAATTTATTCTTCGTCTTCATTCCAGGTACTTATGATGATTATTTAAAAACATTTAATCTGAAATAATAAGGTGCAAAATGTTGATTATGAAACATAACTGTTTGATTTCAGTAACAATCTATTTATCCTCATAGTATCTTGTGAGATTTTCTAAATGTCTTGCACTAACTATATTTTCTATTATGCTCAGGCATGAGAGTATTCATATTTTGGAGAAACTAAAGCAATTGGTCTTGTTTATTAAAAGGAAATTAGAAAGAAAGGTAATTATTAAAATGCAGTAATAATTTTGCCCTTCCATATTGCTGGTTATATTCTTAAATTAGTAGTCTGTATTACCATAACTTTCTTTTAAATTCTTTTTTGATTGTTTATAGTTACATATTTTGTATCAGCTTAAATTGTTTGTTTGTATTACCATTATTTCATAGCTTTAGAAAGGATGGTTGACTTTTGGGTCATTTACTAGCATTAAACTTTTTGATTGTGTTGTTACTCTATAAGACAACAGATCTTAAAGGTTTAAGCTCAACCTCAGGGGTAGTGTCTCTAACCCAAACCGTTTGCATTCACCCTTAGCTCCTATTATCCCTTTCTTTCCCTTTCCTGAGTCAGGCCGTGAGACAATTCATGTACTAGGAATGGGTTGTTCACAGACAAAGTTGATTTGGAATTATCTCTATGGTTGTATGGTTGCCTTTGAACACATGCTTTCTCACTGGGATTTGACCTTTAATAATAATGACTCATTCATAGACAACGCTGTCTCAGAATGATCTCTTAGATTGTATGGTGGCCTTTGAGCACGTGCTTTCTCCCTATCCTTTGACCCTACTAGCTTGTACTTTTCTTTCTCAACTATGCCATGCTATTTGCACCTTTAGTGAAGGCTATAACAACCAGCATAGAAACCCAATCTTGAGTGAGAAATGCTTCTTTGTGAAAGGACCTCTTATGAAAGAAAGAAAACCAATGGAAGAAACCAAACCAGAAATTGGAAAGTGTTAGCACACTCCAGTGGCGCCATTTACTTTGACCTTAGTGTTCATGGCATCCACATTGAACTTTTTCATTCATTTGCTCCCTATTTATTCCAATCCTATCAAATTCCCATCAAACCTCTGACACAGAAGGCAGTGATTATAGATTATCTGGGAGAACAACTTTTCTTAATTTTTTTTCTGATTTCCCCAAGGACTGACACAGGAGGCAGTGATTATACGTTATTGGTCAGAACAATTTTTTTTTTCGGACTTTCCGAAGGGACTGTCTCATTCCTTTTCTTAACTGGTCCCTGTTAAAGTCAAGATATTCCATTTGAATAACTGGCTTAGGTGGTAGCTTTCCTTTTCAATCATCTCTTCAAAAGAAGTTTGTTTTCGAGCAGTTGAAAGTCAGTAAAAGGAATCAAGCAAGTAAAGAGATTCCTATTTTCAGGGATATTTGCTCTGTCTCTGGTTCAATGGAAGCAGCTATTCCCTTCTCAGCTTTGTCTCTCAACTCAGTCCCAAGGACTATGTTTCAAGCAGTTTCCTTGTGAGCCAGTTTCAGTTGTTCTCTTGCCTACAGGCCAATAAGGATAGGGCTTACAAGAAGAATCTATTTAATTGTGGGGACCTAGACCTCATGCTAAAACCTAGAGAAATGCTAGATGAAATCTTCTTCTTAGAAGTTTGGAATAAACCATAGGTGGTAATTTGACTATTAAAGAAGCCTATTAGTTGAAATCTTGGGCTGTCATTGGCTAATCAGGGTGTTTAACAAATTAGGTGACTGAGGCATCAATATGGAGTAGCAATTAGTGGGAAAATCTACCAGCACCATACTACATGTTGAGCCCATTGCCTATGGTTTTAGAACTGGTCTACAATACCTCTGTTGTAGCTGCTAGACAACTCGTTGCTAACTGTTCTGACTGAAATGGAGCGGAATACTTTCTTAAGGGTATCAAAGAAAAGGATTCTAACTGGTAGTGACTCATTACAGGAACTGTTAATGAGTCCCATACCCTCAATGTTCTTTTATATGAAGCTGCATTGACTGACCATTGAATCTGGCTGGTAAGCCTTCTGCTGCTGGAAGTCACAATGTACCATAATTACCATCTATGCTGGTGCGTTTGGTATCCAAACTTTGTTTAGCAACAGGCAAACAAGTGGGTGATATCGGAGTGAATTAAAAAAGTTTGGGTATAGTCAAATCTAAGTTTTGGCTAGGTAAGCATCCTAAAATTAAAGCAGTTATGAACCTTGTAGAGATATCCATGGGGGCGATGAGGGGAGAACTCTAATTGTTAGAAAAATATTCTTCATCCCCTATGTGATTGACTTATCCTATGATTCCAAGTCAATAAATTCATTGTGGAATTTTAGAGTTGACTAGAGTCATAGGCAAAGTAATAAGGACTGTGCCATGTATTTTCATTCAAAACTGAATTTTAGAGTTTAGTTTTTTTAAATAGAATCTGTGTTAAGTATATAAGTAATTTTGGAAGAGAAGAATTGGATTTTCAAATTCCACGTTTCTCATTTCCAATACTCGGAACATATAATTATAAACACTCAAAGTGATCATGGTCTCATCATGTTTCAAAACAGTACGAAATAATCTGTGTACTTGTGTAGTAAACAGTTTAATTATTTCCATTTAGCTAAGGTGAATTCTGATAGAATGGCTCTCTCATTGACATGTTAGTACTTGTTACATATACATATTCATTTTTAGGACTTGAATAAATCTAAATCATATATACCTTGAAGTTCATCCATAACAGAATTTATTAGTAGTTTATTTGTATAATTCTTGAAAATACTGATAGAGCTAAGTTGTAATGCAGGACTACATTCAATTGAGCTTCTTTTCTGTACCTGATGGCCCTATTATGGGAAATGGCACCTACAAATCTTCTGTTTTAGTTCCAGGGTAAAGTCCATCTATACTTGTCTTTCACCTTATTCAGATAATGTGAATTGATGTTGGATATGCTTCCAGACAAGATGAATCCTTTTACATTGGTCCCCCATTAAGGGAGAAGCTTCCTAAGGTACGCTAGAAAGTTTTAGACTTTCCTATTGGAGTATGTTATCCTAATGTTATTTTTGGTTTGCTTCCTGATGCCTCTCTTTCAGAATTCTGTACCTGGTGTTATGTTGCTCGGATCAATATCATATGATTCTGTAAACCTAGAAAATGATAAAGGTAACCAGAAGCAACAGCCACCGGTATCTTATAAGATATCTTATCTTATCCCACCGTCTAAGGTGATTTCTGTGCTTGGTTACCTCGTAATCAATGAGGACTTCTTGGTAGAATTTGTAGCCTCAGATAAGTAGATCTAAATACCTAATAAATTTTGTAGATTGATGAGGAAAAGGGCAAGGAAACAACTGTGGTCACAAAAAGTGTCTCCGAACTCTTAGATGAAGAGGTAAATTAAGCTTGATCCAAATTTCTCCTTTTATACACTATCTAACAATAACGTCACTACTCTGCCCCACTGCTGCGTTCTTGAATTCTCTAATGTGTTTTCACATTCATTTCATTACTTCATGTTTTCATTCCATTTATTAGCTTCAATGTGTCTATATTACATTTATGTTTTAGCTCTAAGACATCAAGTTCTGATGTGATGCATTTGCTATAGTTATTATACTAACATCTGGTTGATGAATATAAGAATACCAATTTACCAAGTTCTATAATTTAAATCTCGTATGTTGATCTTTACTGTTTCTTTAATTTCATGTAAATTGTTGAATTGTGTTTATTGCTGCTCACTAACTTCCAATTTTCTTCAGTTAAGAGATAATAAGATAAAGTTTCTTGCGGGCTTAAAGAGAGAGACTGATGAAGAAATATCTGCATGGAGTGCACTCGCTGATTCTCTTAAGGTAGATTTTATCTCATTTTGTTCTGAGTTCAATCTATTCATTTATATTGTTAGTCCAGTTAGTTTATGTTGGGATTCAACTAAGATTTTTACAAATAGGAAAAAAAAACTCATTGTTAAATAATTTTTCTCGAGGAAAAAATAGACATATTAGTTTGCATATACGACTATGGTTGTAGGTTTCAATTATATCTCATTATCAAGTGGGAGCATAATGTCAAGGAGATCGTCATTGTTATGAAATATTGTTTGTGTGCATAGCATCGGTGCTAAAGTTGATGGAACGTATCTATTGCCTATCATGCTCCAAGTTTGTCTTCATGATCATTGGAATGTCATGGAACTCATAATGTTTGGATGACAATTTCTTCAATACCTCATGAACGTGAAATATCCATTCAACCAAAATATAGTTTACAAAATTCAAACTAATAAATACTGCCACATTTACGCAATCATGATATAAAAAGCAGTTAAATTGGACATACAAAATATAAGCAAAAGAAAATCATAAAGTCCAACGACATAGAATTTTAACCTTCTATGAAATAGCAAAATAAGATAGAAGTACCTTGAGTAAAATTCCAAAACACACCAAAAGCTGGCAAAATGTCCTTAGAGCCGTCCTAACAAATTTGACTCCAACCTATTAAGGAACTAGACATCCTCTCCTTGAGACCTGGCGGGGCAGGAGGAGGTTAGTAATGCAACCGAAAAATATAATATGCAGAAAGAAAGATAATGTTCAATGATAGCAAAGTTCACATGTATAAATACTATACTACATAAAACCCAACATGTATAAATAAAATCATCTGACTATTGTCTTCTAAATTCATGCAACTAAATCAGCATAATTTGCAACTAAATCAGCTTAACCAACCCAATCCAACCTCACAGTTTGACATCCAAGATACAACCATTACACTAGAACAATTCCGTGACAACATACAACATCAAGCATCCATCTAAACTTTTCACTCTTAATATCACTACTTATCCTCACTCGAATCTCTGCTTTTAATCCCAAGCACTATCTCCTCAAAAATCACCCTCAATACACCATGACACCTCCACGATGGTTCACTTCTACATCAAGTATTCTACCACTTGGCAACATTAAACTTCCATGACAGTTCACTTGTTCAATCCACCACTGCAACTACTTCGAGGATTCCTTTTGAATCGAAATTCACTTAATCCATTTTGTGACCTCTTATAGTTCCAATCAATTCAAAGGAGAGAGAAGAACCTAAAATGTGATTCATCGATCAAATACCACAAGCACTGCTATGGTTGGATGAAAAGCTTTTTCTTGCTACTACAGAAGATCCACCGCATTCACTCATAGTTGTCAGAGATAGACAATAATAGGTATAAAATATACTCGAAAATCTCCAAAAATTTCAGCAACCACCAAACTTACTCAGTCACTGCACAAAGGAAAAACAAGGTTGCTGCTCACTCTTGAGTAGGAGATGACTAAGGGACTACTGTCATTCAATCACTACACAAAGGGAAAAAGGTTTTTCATGCTCAAAGAGAAAAGGGGCAGCCAAGGTTATTCCGTAGAAGAGGGGAATGTGAGGGATTCCATTGTTCCTATTGTATAATTGGAGATGCAGATGCTGGGCAATGACACTGTTGGGATGACGGGAGGATGATGAACAACAGTGCAGGCTGCGTGTGGCGGTGGTTTGGCATGGACTGCATCTGGTAGCAACAAGGGCAACCAGCAAGAGACGATGAGGTTGTATGTAGCCAAGTGGGGGCGTTAAGGGTAGAGCACACACGAGGGAGTGAAACTAGGGAAAGTGGAAAGAGGGGCCTGTGGCCTGTGCTGCCAATGAGCAGTGATAACTGGCAGCTAATGGTGACAGGCTGCTATAGAAAGGGAGTGATGAAGGAGGGGGAAGGAATAGGTGAGGAGAAGGAAAAAAATTAGGGTTTCTTTGTATGTTTACCCACAAACCCACTCGATTAAATCAAATGGAACAGGTTTAACTCTGATTCAGCCAAAATCTAACCAATTTGAGCCTGAAGTGAATCCAGATAAAGCCCAAAGCACACCCAAATCAAACTTCATGTAATAGATCTCTAAATCAGCCAACCAAACTCTAAATCGAAAACCTAAATTTAGACCATATACCCTCAAATCAGGCCTAAAATACTAATGGTTCTGCCATAAATGTATCTAATTACCCTCAACTAACCCTTTAATCAGCTAATTAAACTTAATAAAATTCCAACACATGGCCTCACTAGTACTTTGTGTACCCCCATTATCATTGTCCCATCATTTTCTTCTTATCAATTGCACTATTATGAACACCATTGTCATCCTTTTGACTGCATCAAATAACAATATCTTAAGGTGATGAAGTCTACTCGCCTTCTTCAAACTCCTCTCTTTGATAGCATTTAGACGATCATCTCTAATCAATAATGCACCCTTTATCCTGTTCTCTATTTCCATTCGCTATTTGTTATATGAACTTTGTTGATATCTAACTCGATATTGATAGAGCTTTATCTTTCACTTTGTCAACATTGTTGAATTATGGATGGTGCTGGGAATTTTGTTATTGAGATTGTGGCAGGTTGATCGTGAATGTTAGGATGACTTTCAGATATCAAGAACTCTCATTGGAGTTGGGGTTTATCACCTTCCATTGAGTAAGAAATCATAGTCGTATTGGATCTTTTGTCTCTATATGTAATGGATCATCAACTTTAACACCCTAAACAAACCCATTATAATGTCATCTAAACGAAGAATCAGGATGAGGGGACATTGTGTGGGAGGTGGAGTGGGACAGGAGCTTAAGCAGTGATTTGGTTGGGAATGTTGCATGCATTCACAATTACAAGATATGTGATCAGAAGTGTTTGTTCCCCAGAAGGATAACCACAGAGAAATAGCATTACCAAGGTGGAGGAAAAAGGAAAAAGTGTTATTCAATGAGGGATCGTAATACACTCATACTACAACAACAACCAAGCCGTATCCCACTCACGTAATATACTCATACACAACATTAATAAATTATCCAATTGGAACTGCTACTGCTTATTATATTCGAACAGCCTCCAATATTGTTGCCAATATATATATAATATATAAATCATGAATTTTTGATATTTTTTAGGTGTGTTGTACTTGATTTTTTCCCCTAAATCTTGTAGTTTGTTTCACAGTTATTCAGCTAATAGGTATACAAGTCACATATCGTATCCAATTGGCAAATGCAAAGACTTCAGAACTTCAGAACTTCAGAAGTTTATCTTTTAGTTTGTCATCTCACAAAGACAGAGACCTTCAGAACATTTAGGAAAAACACACTATAGATTAAAAAAAAATAGCTAAAATAGAAAGTTAATGATTAGTCAATTAAGGTTAAAAATAAACAAAATAGGTTAAAATTTGATCAAATTGGAATGACTTTAAAAAGCTTCACCAATCTAGCTTTCTCATTGATCCTTGCTGAATACCTAGACAACTCGCTTGGGGTGGATACAGATAGACTTTGTTGCTTGCATAAATTACTTAGCCTTGCCATAGCTCAAGTGTCACATAGGCTTGGGGAACCCTCATTCGCCTTTGTTATTACTCAATTAACTTGACATCTTACCCCATCTCTGTCACTATTGATCGAGAAAGATCAGTGAATTGAGAGACAATACAACAATCTCTCTCCATCAGCAAAAATGTTAAAACCTAAACTTAAATTCAACACATATATCAGATGTAATTAGGACCTTACTTTACTGTATACCATATACTATGCATTTTAAACAATAAATACTTTTATTGAAAAGATACTGTGAAAATTACTGATGGTGTTAGTGAGTAATTTATACTAAAGTACCACTTTATTAGAAGTTATAATTTTTGTTATTCATTAAATTTTATGTAAACTCTGCCCATGACGAACCAGGCCGGTCCCAAGCCTGGATAAAGGAGGGTTGCGTCAGGTTGTCGGTCAGCGTTAAAACTATGACAAATGTTCACTGAATGTATCCGTTAAACTATTCTGCTAATGCTAGGTTGTTCCCCAGAAGGAACATGTTGGAAGGTCCGACTGTAACATCTCGGCAAGGACCGCTACATCTCTATAACTCAGGTGTAGTACTAAATATGCAAGAGTTCGCGTTGCAGGGTCCGACTGAAATGTATCGGCAAGGATCGCTAATCTTCATGAGAACTTGGGTGTATGTTAAATGACAAAAGTTCTCACACCATAGATTAGATAAGAACACATTACAGGAAAACTAATAGTTTAAGATTCAGAACTTGGAACATAGGAACCCTTACTGATAAATCAATGGAGGTAGTAGATAGGTGATTAGGAGAAAAATTGGTATTTTAGGTATACAAAAGACAAAATGGGTAGGCGAGAAGGTAAAGATGATAGAGAAGTTGGATTTTAAGTTATGATACACAGGAAAGAGTAAAACAATAAATGTATTGTTGTAGATAGATCGTTAAAAAATGACATTGTAGTAGTAGTTAGAAAAAGGGATAGAATTATAGCCATTAATACTAGTGGCGAAAGAAACTATGAACATAATTAGCATATATGCATTAAATAGGATTAGATGAAGTTACCAAATCAAGGTTGTGGGCGATTGTGATGAAGTATTACAAAACATTCCGCCAAATGAAATGATTTTAGGAGTTGATCTAAATGAGCACGTCAGATTGAAAAATAAGGAATATGAGATGATACATGTGGTTATGAGTTTAGAACGAGAAATGAAGAAGGGAGAACTGTATATCGCAAATGCCCTTATATTAGCTAATATGTTTTTTTAAAGAAAAATGAAGAACACTTAGTTATGTTTAAAACTGGGAATTGTAAATCTCAAATTAACTTTCTTATGGCTAGAATGAGAGATATAAAGATTTGTAAAGATTGCAAAGTCATCCCTAGAGAAAGCTTAATTACCAACATAGGTTAGTAGTGTTGGATATACAACTCCTAGAATTAAGTGGTGAAAGTTAAATGATAAGAAACAAAATATATTTATGGAAAAGGGTGACATTATGTGAAATATACCGTGATTCTAATATAATATGGAATAAGATGATATTAAAGTTGAAAATAGTAGCTAAGAGTGTACTCGATGAGTCAAAGGGACATGCACCACCACTAAGTAAGGAATCTTTGTGCTGAAATCAAAAAGTACTATAGAAAGTGAAGGAAAAAACAAAAGGAGTTATATATTTGTAAGTACGAGAAAAATTCAAAAAAATATACAATAGCTAAGAAAGAGGTTAAGAAAGTTGTGAATGAGCTAAAGAATGAAATTTTTGAATGATTATATCAAAAATTGGATACAAAAGAAAGGGAAAGAGACATTTATAGAATAGCTAAAGTGAGAGAAAAGAAGACAAAAGATTTTACCCAAATTAAAGATGAATGTAATAGGAACTAGTAAACGATGGAGAAATAAAAGAGCGGTGGAAGATGTATTTTCATCAACTTTTTAACGAAGGTTTAGGTGACCAACCTAACTTAGGCAATTAAAATAGGTCAAATGAGTATAGAAATTTAAATTTCCTTTTAACGAAGGTTTAGGTGACCAACCTAACTTAGGTAATTAAAATAGGTCAAATGAATATAGAAATTTAAATTTTTATCGTAGAATTCAAATTTTAGAAGTAGAACAAGCTTTAAATGAGATGTATAATGGAAAAGCCGTTGGACCAGATGATATTCTGATAGAGGTATGGAAGTGTCTAGGGAAGCAAGATATTGAATGACTTATAAAATTATTTAACATGATA
>JBAMIB010396112.1:0-10392 GCA_037177415.1 Kaempferia rotunda | reverse complement strand
TAAACATATCATTGAACAAGGCAATAAGCAAATTCATAGTTTATACATCAACATTACATCAAAATTACTCCTTACATCCTAAATTTCAGATATCTACTCTATGAAAAAGGAAGAACAAACCAAAGACACGAAATAAAATATTCGTACAACCTAAATATGAGAATGGAGGAGAAGAAATGCTTAGCGAGGAGATTGCTGTTGTCTTCGGGTTGTTTCCTTGCTCCGGAGGTGGATGGATCGTTGACGGCTCTTGAAACGAAGGCTTTAGGGTTTCCCCAAGGGGAGAACCTTTCCTAAGGAAAGGGGGACCTCCAAACCCAAGATACCCTCAAAAGGGGTGAAAATTCCCTTTGATAGATGACGGACGTGTCCCCAGCTCCACGCCACACGGTCGTGCATGGGGCACGACCATGGAGTTGAAGCCATGGTGCAGAGGCATGGCTGTGGGAAAATGAGGCACGACCCTAGCGTTTATCTAGCTGGAGCAAGACACGACACGACCATGCCGTGAGTCTTGGGAAACTTTGGTTGCTCCTGGGAGACATGACAGACACGACCATGTCAGCTGATGAAACAAGGGTGTGTTAAGACAGACACGATCTTGTTTTGCCGTTCTTCTTCAAAAGTTGCTCCATTGTGCGTTTTTGCTCCATTTTCACTCCAAAATGCGTCTTGTCGATAAAAACAAACAAGAAACAGTTCTCCAAGAAAAAAAGAGTAATTATGCTGATATAATAACAAAATAGGATGCGATAACGTAAATTATGCTCATGAAATGTAAGTAAATGTGCGTCAATCAATGTATAAAAATATATATAATCTACACACATCATTGCTTCCTAACACATGTTCAAGTTTAGCAGCCTATGTGTGGTAGGTGAAGATAGAATTAAGAGTGATGGAGATGATGCCTTCATCTTCATTGGACACCACAACTGTTTTTGGATGATCTCCATATAAAACAACAATTGCTCAATGAGAGTCTCTGTTCGCCTTCACTTCATTGACGTGCTTGCTACTTCGAGGTCAAAGAATTGAAGCCTTTTATTTTTTCATCATAATCAAGTCTTGTCTTGTGGGTTTAGTTCCACATTTATAGTTTAGGTTTAAGGTTTGTGATGAGTCCTATAATTATTATGTAATTATTTCTTTAGAAAATGAATGCAATTTCTATTCTCCCATTTCAACAGATGTGAAGTAGATACATTGTTGGCAGATGTGCATTTTATTGCAAAATATATTTGTAGTTGTCTGAAATAGAAATAAATTTCTGTTGAATATGAGCTTAATCCCATTTTAAGAATTTGGAAATATTGTTTTGCTCAAAGTTCTCTTTCCTTTCTCATTGTGATTTGATCTTATTTACTCTTAGAAGTATGTCGTTTCTTTTATCAAATAAGTTGCCTGTTGTGTCTCCATTTATGAATATTTCTCTTTGTGAGTAATTGCTGAGTTGTGCTATGTGATTTTTGGTTTCAGGATACACATTGCTCCAATTTCAACGGTTGCAAGAGAACCTACAGTACCTGATGCAGGGTCAAAGGAGTACTTTTCAGCCCTTCTGTGAAGCTTTTGATATAGATCGACCATCTAGTTCAAGCAGCACTTCCGTCATAGATCAACCATTGCTCTGGAATGAACTTCTCCCTGTTTCAGTGGAAAATCAGGATTTACCTCGGAACCCAATGTCTTCAAGTGGAACTGTTTCCTGTGGAAACGTAGCTACCCAAGAACGTCCAAGTTTTAATTTCTGGGATACTATTGGTCCTAGCTCTAGCATGTCCCCACTAAACCAAGGAACTCACAATGAAATTAAACTTGAAAATAGTTGGATGGCTTCTTCTCTAGGTAGTAGAACTCCTGGACCAAGGATACAAGATCGTAGACCTGAAGCAACAAACAATCTTTCATTTGAAACTGATAGTAGTGATCTCAACATCAATTTGACCAACAACAGACAACAATTATCTCAGTTACTTGACTTTAATGAGTCCTCTCATGATTCAAGTCACAATACAGAACATGTTGAAATGAGTAGGGAGGTTCTTGGATCAGGGTTTCATTCAGGACCGAGTAATGTGGGTGTAACACCATATCAACATGTTGCCTTCTGTGCAGGCTCTTCAGGAGGGAGTTCTTCAAGGGCTATTGATTTCTTTTCCAACAATGATGGAGGCAAACAAAAAGTTACAGAATGCTCTTCACACAAGAGAAAAAACATTGAAAGAGATCATGGGGAATGCTCAGAAAGTGGAAATTCTGGCAATTTTAATGAAGGTAAGAATCATTTGGTGCATTTCATTTCCTCTCTACATTTTTTCTAGCTCCTGCAAGGAAATCTAGCTCATCTAGGTAGTTAAACAGGTGTATATCGTGCAGAAGACAATAATACAAGAGGCAGTATAATACCAAGAGCTGGAGCTTCTAGTCACTATCATTTTGTGAGTTCGGCTGGCAAGCATCAGAGGAACACTCGAATGAGAATCAACCATGCAGACGAAGCTAATGCTTTTGCACCTGATCTATGGCCCCAAGAGAATAATCTTGCTCATTATAATCCTTGGCATCCCCAGTTAGCATCTGCAACAATCCCACATAATCAATTGTCAGGTTCTAGGTACCAGGGTAGCAATTTGGTGCCACATAGGCAACGCCATGTATGTGCTATGCCTGTCTTACCTCCGGACCTGTATCCTTTCCATCACAATGGAATTTCAACTACAGAAGTAGGTAGTTCTTCAGGATCCCCAGCAGTTGCAGCTGATGGTGCATCGGCAGAACTCGACTCATCAGGTTCTTCTATCAATATCTCAGAGCAAATGTCTGTTCCTCCAATTAGCACCAGAAATATGTTACACGAGCAAACAAATTGGGGTTCAGTCACTGGCAGCACAATTTTGTCTGGAAATTCGGTGCCTACATCACAAGTTGGCACCAACTTAGGAGTTCAACCACTAGGAGCAAACTGGTTAACTCATCAAAATCGACGCCGTATATCAGAAGCTGTACGTAGATCCCTTCTTTCTTCTGATTCTGAACACCGAGGTCGTAGTATGGGCCACCCTACATGTCAAAATAGTTCTTCCTCATCTCAGGAGGTTGGACATCAGTCAGGAGCTGTATCACGTGTCCATCAGCATCCATACATAAGATTAAGTTTGTTGCAGAGGCAGAATAGTGGTGCTTTGAGTGTTCCATTGCCTACACGGACTCTTGCAGCTGCAAGAGAAGGGAGAAACAGGATATCAGAGGTATGTAATGAAGTTGTCTTTAACAGTCGCTGCAACTTTATTATTATTTTAGACTCACTTGACTGTAATGGAATAAAATAAATACCTATATTGCAAAATACTTAATTGTCATTGTCATTGTCATGTTTGATGTATATAAGAAACATCTTATACTCTGCTTATCATTTTTTGAATTCAATAAACTCCAGTATACAACTTTTATTGTATACTTTTTATTTTCTGTTTTGTATTTTTTTTCATTGTATCATTGGAATTCTCGTCACTGTAAATCAATTGTGACCTCACCAAGTCTGAATTCATTTAATCATCAGTTTTGTTGAATCAGACAACCATTCTTCACTTATGAAGATTTTCATTTTTGTAAGCTAGATTGATGCACATTGTTGCACAATTTTTGTGTTTCTTATGGTCCATGGAATTTATAGAAATTTACTACAATGGACAATGGACCAACACCTTAAAAGTCTACTAATTCTTACACTTTGGACCATGGAATTTTTGTTGATTAGCACTTTGGAATTTACACTTTGGATCTGCTATACTGCCTTGATCTTTTTCTTCAGGATTTGAAGTTGTTTTAATTAAGTGATTTGACCATTTTAATTTGAGATCTTTGGAATTTCTCATGGTTGATATAAATGACCATGGATCATTACAGTCGATGCAAATAGTCTTACGCATATTCACCATATGGCTGAAAATAACTCATCATATTTTCAATGGATGTCTAGCTAGATCTAATTTTAAGCTACTTTTATAGTGACACGTTTAAAATATTATGGACATGAACTTATCCGACTAATAAATGCTCTTGTTAGGCATGTAAGACTATGACAAATACACACATCAATAAGGAAAAGGGAGATCAAAGAAGACTTGGTTAGTAGCGATAAAACAACTTAAAATTCATATATTTAGATGAGAATATAATAGCGGATCGAGTCTCATGACATGACGTAGGAGGATTCATATAGCCGAACTCACTTAGTGGGATATAGACATGTTATTGTTGTTATAGTTTGACGGTGCTGATATCTTGATAGTTGTACATTACAATAACTACAAAACTTGCATGAATAATTGTGCATGGTCTTATGGGACTGATATTGTTGAATTAACAACAATATGATTGGTATTGCAGGTCTACTAAGTGAAATGAATTAGATGGTTTTGTCTAGTTTCTTATATAGGACAACACATTAGGGCTAGTTGCACTCTTATTCATGCTAAGTGTGATTAGCCATGTCTTAGTATGATTTGTTGTCTTCTTTTTTTGTCCCTTCTCCATTTGTCTCATGGATGCCCTTTTATTTTCGTTTTGTTATCCATTTTAGAGTGCACAATCAGGTTAGAAGAGTTACTTTTGATATCAACAACCTTTGTATGGAAAGCAATCACTTAATCATGGTGTCTTATCTTATGTGACAAGCCATCTCTTTTTACAATGTTTTGGATGCTCTAATGCTAAGCTACTCTTTACCTTTTGATATTGGTTTGGGTTGTGACATAGCAACATAGGAAACCTTCTTTGGACAATGGCAATTCTAAACGTACAAATACATTTAGAAGGGACAGCGTCTTGTGACACTGGCCATTCTAAATACTTAGTGGTATCCTTGTTCGTTAGTTTTCTTCTTGTTTTAGTTGGTATATATAATATTGTTGTTATAATACACATCCATCTATTATTTTCTTTAAACTTGTTGGATCTGGATTGACATTATCTACTGATTGTCAATATGAGAATCAAAAGGTTCCAAACTTACGTATCAATTGTATTGGATTGTGGAATTAGTGAAAAAACTCAAAAAGAATATTATATATATGAAAAAACAAAACAATAATATTTAATAAATGAAATAATAAAGGGCTTAGAAAAACTTAATATTTGATGCATCTTAAATTTGATTAAATATCAATGCTAGTAAAATTTAATATAATAAACGTATTTAATAGCTATTAGTAATTAACCTATCAATCAGTATGTGTATTATTGGCTTGTAACGCTAAGAGATATTTGTTTATTAATTAATATGACATTAATATCATTAATAAGTATGTTATTATTAATATCAACAATAAGTACATATTAAATAATTAGAATAAAATAATAAGTATCTACTCTATACCATTGATAAGTATGTTATTATTACATCTTGTGAAAGAGTATCTCACCCACTTTCTTTCTTCCTTCCTGAAATTGTACCCATTCCCTAGATGCATAGCGAACGCATGCACACCATCTTGACTAACCTCAGTTATAGTGGATGTCTTAGTGAGGCAACAACGAAACAAGCTTCTCTCTCCCCTAAATTATAATTTACTTACATCTAGATCTAGCTTTTGTCTCCTCTTTTCCCTCTTCTAAAAAATGGACTCTATTTGTTAGTTGTTTGGAAATATTCAATTGGTAGAATCAAGTGAAATTGACATAATCAAGTTGCTTTGCTCTATTTAGTTGAGTTTTTTCCCAAATGAGTTTGACGATTAGCAACAAAATTTCATCAAATTCAATTTGGGTTTTCAAGATTTGAGAGATTCTGAGGCACTTGTCCAAGAAATTAGTTGGAAATGGATTGGCTAATGGTGACCCCGATTTAGCTTGATAGTTCTGAATTAGGATCAATTGAGTTTGCCAAGTACGCTTGGATATGAATCCAAACCTCAAACTCATGTATACTATTTAGTTTGACGTTTTCAGGGCTTTTCACATAATATATGTAGTTGAGTTATAATGCTTATTATCTACCTTGGCATTTGAAAGTCTGAATGTTGCTCTTTATTTGACCTAGTTGTTGAGGAAGCAGCCTCATTGGGCAATGGTCTATATTGACATATTTTGAATTTTGCTAGAATATTTTTTTTTTGTCATAGATGTTTTTTTTATCTGAATTCTTTTAGACCCTCTAGAAAAATCATTAAATGGCCCAGAGAAGCACGATTGCAGAAGAGCTAATTATATTTTCTTTTGGCGATAATTATAAAATTTCTGTTTAGTGTTTTAATTTGAATTTTTCTATGAGAATCTTGAGTTTTTGCTGGACAAGATTGTCCTGATTGTACTATGGAACTTTTCACCAATAGATTTCTACTCTAGTTATGCATGGATGTTACTGTTGACTGTTTCAAGTGACTTTGAAATGACACTTGAATCTTGATGGTAAAGACATTAAAAGGATTCCTTTTAGATGTAACTCATACCACAATAATTGAGTCCATATCCTATATATCATTTTCCTAATATTATTTTATATTATGAAAAATCAAATAGTAGCTAGAGGGAAAATTTGTTTTCCTGTCCTTTGTCAACCATCCTTTGTCTAAAACTCTTGCCCCTTCACACCTAAAATTTGCAATTCAACTCCATAATTATAGTAGAATTTAAGAACATTCTGCATTTGATTATAATACAAGTTGGGAATTTCACGGTAGCCAGGTTCTTCTGTAGCAAGATTATCTTTTTTTTCACAATCCTCCATGGGATTAATAGCTTCAGAGTTATCTTACTTGATATGAATGGGTTTTTTTGCTAGTCTTTAGCTATACTTCCAGATTCTTTTTGAGAAAAAAGCATGCTCTACTTTTCTTTATATTTTTATATTTTTATTATTCTTATCGTGCGTTATATTGAAGGTGATTATTCACATGTAACAGATTCGGAATGTTTTTGAGCGCCTCCGCAGGGGTGAAAATTTACTTCTTGAGGTTAGTTTTAATTTCCCAGTACTACAATTTTTTTCACTCACCTTTTCAGTATTGTTGTCCGATGTGATATGTATGTGGCTTGCATATAAAGCATGGGTAATACTCAATTTCCTTTTTAGTTTGGCAGTAGCTTGATTGATAAAAGTAACTTTAAGATTATTACAATTAAAATGCATTATTCTGCTCTAATTTCTCCAATTTCAAGGGTAGAAGAAAAGATAGAAATTAGCCTAATGCCAACCACTTGAATGTTCCTTTTCCTCGTAACATTTTTTATGATAGACTGACTCACGAAGATGCTAACACATGGAGATAATATTGTCAGAAAAAAAGAGAGAATGAACTGTGGAGCATTCAATTAGACCCTACAAAGCATCAGAGATAAGTAGATGACCTCAAAGATTAATAGAAACTATTAGATAAAAGATGTATATATAAATCTCTGATGCTTTGCCGCAATAATATATTGACACGTGATACTTATCGAGGGGCTTTAATATATTCTTTTGTTATTAAAAAGGTAAACTAAAGGGCATTAGCATTAGAGCATGAATTCAGGGCTTAACGGTATATGCTATAGAGGTAAGCTGATTAATTGGAAGTTAGAGAAGAGATAAATTTGCAAGGTAGTTATCTTGGATTTAACTCTTAGTACTGCAAGTGTTGAGAAGAATGTACTGATAGCTATCATGTATGCCCATCATATAGTTCTACAGCTTGTATTTGAACTTGCTTTTGCCAATTTTCTGCTACTGAAAAGTGAAGATTCTTATTCATTTGAATGCGTTTTGTTGTTATTTAAATTATGGTTAGTGTGTTTTGGAATAACGAGGTTAATATAACCTTGATATTCATCTTACTCAGCATTTTGAATCCTACCCAGAGCCATCAGTGGTTTGACTTGTGGAAAGATAGGAGAGGGTGAAATAAACAAAATGTAAACTATCAGATAATAATGTTTAATCCAACATATGCATAATCCTTCTGTCAATCTTTTGAATTATTGTCAAATGATCTTTTGAATGATTATCTTGTATCAGTTGTTAGAAAGCACTACAAATTATTAAGACATGTCAATAACTACTGCCATTATCTTTTATTTTAATGTTATTTGTTGACCTTGACATAGCTTCTTGTCTATCTTTCCCCTGGTCAACTATGCTTATTGTTAAAGTTAATCATAATTTATTCTTGTGCATTTTTGGAATATACATTTTAGCAGTGCCTTTTAAGGGTTACTGCGTATGTATGCTTAATCTTTTTTTAGTCTATGTAGCATGTCAAATTTATGATTCCGCTGACAAATGAGACTTCATATACATATTTATTTTAAAGATATGTTGGGATCTTTGTTGGATTCTATCTGACTTATGGGTTCTAGGTCAAGTTTCTTTTAGAAACTGGCTGTCTATACCCTACCCTACATTTTTGTAGTTAATTCAACACAATAGAACCAAGATGCAAATGCTGAAGCTTATTCTTACAGAGTTGCACATTAAGTTGGTAGCAAAGCTTCATCCGTGCTGTAACTTAATCCCGTAATTTTTCCTTTTGCAATATGTAGTTTAGTTCCTTCTGCCGTCTATATAATTTACCTTGAAATTGTTAGTAACCTTGCTTCGCAGGTTCTGTGAATTTTAGCTTTTTGAGTATTATGGTGTGAGATCGGTACTCTGCATTTTGTCAGGATGTTTTACTTCTTGAGCAATCAGCATATGTTGGAGGCGGCAATTTTCTGGACAGGTACAGAGATATGAGAATGGATGTGGATAACATGTCTTATGAGGTAACAAACTTTTCTTTTGCGTTTTCTGGAGAAAGATGGGTTAAACTTTATGAAGCCTACCACTTTCTCCTTCAGGAACTGTTGGCACTGGGAGAACGTATGGGTAGCGTCAACACTGGACTCAGTGAGGAAAAAATCCTCAATTGCTTGAAGCAACGCAAGTACGTATCTGTCGCCTCTCAACCATTTGAAGAAGTTGAACCATGCTGCATTTGTCGGGTGAGCCCATTTCTTGCATTTATGCTTTTCTTTGTAACAGTGGAAAACTAAGACACTGCGTCGTGTGGCAGGAAGAATACATCGAAGGAGAGGAACTGGGTCGATTGGATTGCAGCCATGATTTCCACTCTGCATGCATCAAGAAATGGTTGATGATAAAAAATATGTGTCCCATCTGTAAAACAACTGCTTTGAGTACCTGAAAGAAGAACAAGATTCATCCTTGCATCGCAAAATTGAGATGTTGGAGTGAGCGTTGGAAATCAAGATGGGTGACTTTAGTAAACGACTATTCATTAAATTATTACAACGATGAAAAACCATTTGCCTAATTTCTCGACTTGTTTTAGATCTGATTGCCTTTATGGTTATTTTTCATTTCGGATATCAACTATTTGAGTTATATCAATTTTTTGGATAGGATTTAATTCTTGCAACATTTATAGTTTGTTCAAAGAGCCTTTTAGGTGAGCTTTCATATGTGCCAGGTGCAACTAGGTACTAATCTGTGTGCTTTGTTTACTTCAAAGCGTGGATAAAGAATCCACGGTAGAAAATTATCCTCTCAGGAAGAAAAGAGAAAAAGTGAACAAATTTTTTATTTATTTTGATGAGGAATTTCGATATATGTGATGTAATTTTTTAAATAAAAAGGGTATATACATCATTTTTTAGGTGTATGATATAATTTGTGAGCAAAAAGGGGTATATGTGTTATTTTTTTTTAAATATATAATATAATTTTATGAATGTAAAGTGGTATATGTATTATTTTTTTATCATTTGACTTTTGTTCAATTATAAGGTGATTGATTTTGACTCTAAAATTATTCACTGATGGATTGAAATTTTTTCCAGAGAAAATTTTTTCGTAGTTTTATTTTTCACCATAAGAGATATGAGAAGGGCCTAAACTATGGTTTAGTGATATGAAAATCAGGTTTTCATATGTAGATGTAAGGCCCTCAGTTTTCCGATGCCCCTTCTGTTCGAAGGGGAAGGATATGCCACTTGAACCAACCAGCATGTACCAGAATTTTTGTTCTTTTATTGTTCTTCATTTTCTTAATATAAAAAAGTTAAAACTGGTAAGTCAATTGTAGTAATGAATGATTATGTTTGTCCAGTTATTTTTCTAGATTATGTGAAAGGTCTAGTTTATAGCCGAAAGTTAAATAAGTAGGAGATGGAAAGAATTTTTCTAGATGCTAATAAATTTTAATCAGTTTAAATAAAATTAATTTTGATAGATAATGTAGCAAGGTTATTGTTAAATTTATTAACAGCATCCTTATAAAAAAAAGGAAAAAGCAAACCAAAATCAATGAAATATTAATTAATGCCCATTTGAATCATTCAATCGATTGAATGATGAACCTAAACACATTACATAGGTTCTCTTAGGTTGGTGTGATGGTTAAGATATGAAAA
>JBAMIB010396087.1:0-10393 GCA_037177415.1 Kaempferia rotunda | reverse complement strand
AGAGGGTTGACATCTCCTCTCCTCTTCCTCTCTCAATGATGACCTTCACATATCCTCATCTTCCTCCCTTGAAGATGTTGATGGTCTCGATGCTTCCACCTCCTCCTCCTTTGAGGACGTAGATGCCGCTTCCACTTCTTCCTCCATTGAAGTTGTGGAAGCCCTCAATTCTTCATCCCTATTGGATGTTGACTCCATGTCAACCTCCAATTCTTCCTCCTCTTGAACAATCAAAGAACCACTCTCCTTTGGCTCCTCCTCCTTTTGTCCTTGCATAGGACTCTCATGGAGTGCGATGACCTTTTTCCAAAAGTCACTCGCACTAGTGTATTCACCTACACTACACAACACATTAGAAGACAATAATTCAATCAAAATACCTATTACCTTCTTGTTTGCCTTATTGAGCTCCTTTTGATCATCGGTCCAATACCGAGATCGGAGACGCTTCCCGTTCGCGTCCGTGGGGGCTTCGAAAGGCACCATCAACACCATGTATTGGTTCCACTCCATTTGGAACCAAGTCTCCAAACGGTTCTTCCAATATTGGAAGTCGTCGCTCTCGTACGGGGGTGGAATCCGGGTGTCCCATCCAAGAGGACCTTCTGCCTTCATCTCCTCCTCTAGCCGCGCTCCTTCCGACAATTAGTCCGACAAAGAGCAAACCTTGCTCTGATACCACTTGTTGGGACCTAATCGTACCGGCTAGAGGGGAGGTGAATAGCCGGTCACCCCCAAATCGTCGTGTCTTCTTCCTACACGGTTAGTTCTTGCAGCGGAAAACAAAATAAAGAAAAAATAACACAAAGAAGATAAACCAATTTGTTGACGAGGTTAGGAGATAAAGCTCCTACTCCCCGGGAAATGGATATGAATGGACTGATTCCTACAACCATAACCTACAAGACACTTATTGATGGATTTTGTGAAATTGGGGATGTCGATTTGATGCAGATGCTACTTGAGGAAATGGATATGAAAACAATCATGCCTGACAAAATTACTTACAGTATAGTTATCTAGGCACTTTGTAAAAAGGGAAGAGTAAAAGAGGATTTTGATAAACTGAACGATATGGTTTTTAGCGGAATAGATGCTGACTCAATCGCCTACGGTACAATTATCCAAGGCTTTTATCAGCAAAGGAACTCAGACATGGCCTTCTACATATTTTATAAAATGTTAAAAGGCGGTATCGCACCTACTCCTGCTACTTATACCTTTCTCATTGATTGTCTTTGTTTAAATCACCAAGTTGACAAAGCAGAGGAGTTCCTATATTATCTTTTGCATCGGGGTATCAGATTGAGGAAGTGTGCCTACACCACTGTCATAAAAGCACATTGTGCCATGGCGATGCCCGATAAAGCCTTTGTGCTCTTTGATAAACTGTTGAAATCTGGACATGAAGTTACAATCAATGACTTCAGTGCAGTGATCAACCGATTATGCAAACGACATTTTGTACACGAGGCAAAGGGCTTCTTCAATAAGATGTTAGGTTTCGGCATATATCCAGATCAGGAAGTGTGTGATGTGATCTATAATGCCTTCCTCACGACGAAAGATTACAAGTCATTGATTACTTTCTGTGCCTTTTTGATCAAAAGAGGATTGGAGCCACAATCATAAAAGCACATTGTTGAAGCTGGTGATTCCTCCAACCCCTCTATGCTTATGTTTCATATTAGAATATTAGATTTTTTGTGAATGAAATTATCACAAATGTGTATATCAAATGGGAAAGAAGAAAAAAAAAACTTGATTAGCAATAATAAAATAAAATAAAAATTGTTTAAATATAAATGATAATATAGTGGGGGATAATGTCTAATAATGTAAATGATCTAATTACACTTAGTGTGATTTTAGTGGGATATTACTTGATTGATGTTGTAATTGTTAATAAAAATTTAATACAGTTTGTTGTTCATTATATGATTGATGTAAAGTGTTTATTATAGATTGTTTATATTAGTGAAGTTCTTGAGATGTCTAATTGTAACTTACTGAAAATACACAATACAATACATGTAGTTTTTATTACTTGAATGCTCATTTTATTTCCTTAAACTAGTGTGTATGCAAAAACAAGTATGAAATTTAAAAATCACTTTCGAACCAAAAAAATGCTCAATGGTTGGATCAACCCAAACCGACCTGTTTGATCAGCTTGGCCTGCTAGAATTTCTCATATTCTAGTCCAACAAGCGAACCAGATCATTCATGTTAAGGCTCTTAGGTTTAGAGTCCAATTTGAAGTCACAGAAACACTTTTTATGCAACGAAAGTTTTCTCCGTATAGAGCTGCTACTAATAACCAGAAGGCAATATGCAATCGATTTTCTAGGAAATAGTCCCTTCGCGAGTCAAATAAACACTTACCATGGCCTTCTTGCAATCTCCAACGGTAGCAATGATTTTAGTAGCAAAATGTCGATGTCCAAAATCTAACCAAGATGCTTCTGTGGTAGGCTTGAGAGTAGCAAAAGGCGGCATGATAAACCACATCAACGCTTAGGAGCCGATGAAAGAAGCCCCATTTGCTCTGTAATATGATTCATGTGTTCAGTGTTGTTCCACACATTGTCTGCATTTGGCTGAACCTCCATCTGTTCCTGGGTGGTGGATTCGACCTCCTCTGTGTCTACTGCGAGAGGGCTAGCCATCAGGAATTGCTCCCAGAAATCATCGATAATGCCAGGGAGCTTCTCCTCGTCATTGAACAGGTTGATGTCAGCATCTGCCGAAAAATCATCAATATCTAAAGGTCCAACTTCTTGCAAGGCCAAGGCATTCTGGCTAGCATACAAGTCCTGTGGCTTGGGCATTTCCAAAGTTTCAACTGGAATATCAGCGACATTGTCTTCAGGATCTATTCCGAGTAACTCAGGGAGATCTGGGATGTCAATGTTAGTTGGAGGTGGAGCAATCTCCTCTGGAACTACAGATAACACTCCAATGTCATCTGGTCCAATCATTTCATTAGCTACTGCAGAAGACTGATCAGATACCGCAGAGGTAGTAGGAACAAATGCAAAGCCAGAATTTGAAGGGATCTCTGACAGAGTAACACAAGAATTCTGACTTGCCGTGTTTTCAAATGCTTCAGATGGAATTTGGAAGTTATCTAGTTGAAGATTATCAGAGTTTCCAGAGGATTCCAACCTAGCAGATGCATTCATTTTTATAATTTGTCTTAGCATTGCTTTGGCTGCTTCATTGATCAGTGGTTGGTACTTCACTATTCGACCTTCGAGCATCTCATCATCATGACTGCCTCCCTGTTTTGGCAGCCTCCGCTCCTTGTTAACTCCAGTAATGCGTCTGTTGCTATCATTTTGATTTTGCTGCACAAATTGCGGAAAGAAACCAGGGCTCCGCATGGCCTTTGCGAGGAATGCCATCATCTGTTGTTGACGTTGTTCCATTCCCTGGAGGCGTTTCATCAATGTCTGTAACTGATGGTCTGAGGTTTGCTGCTGCTGGCGCAACCTAATAAGCTCTTGCATGAGTACATTCTTATCTCTCTTCAGCTGCTCGACCTCTTCTTCCAACCCAAACTTGCCCAACTCGACGCAAGCAGTAGCTGGAGCAGTCTGTGGTTGTGGTTGTGGTTGTGGTTGTGGTTGCGGTTGCTCTTTTTGGCTTTGCCCATGTCCATGAGAGGGTTTCCTCCTGTTGATAGTTTTAAGCAGGTGTTTTTGTCCTCTTAAAAATCCCTCGTTCGCAAATTCCCAGCGATCAGGATCAACTTTCCGAAAACCCTGTCCAATACTATCATGAACCACCAAGTATATACGGTAACAGCCTTAAATAAACAATTTAGGAAAAAGGGTGGTCATAAAGGAAGATTTGATCCTCAGCAACCAACATTAGCTTTTGATTTTCAATGAAAAAAATACACCATCAATGCAACATGAACTTTGCATACATGAGGGGTGCAAGTGTTTTGCAAGAAGGCTAGTCCCCATTAGTTCAATTCCAGATCTTGAATACCTCTATAGCACGTCAGTACATCGACCAAACCATTATGATCCTTAGGATCCAATTACTTGGATAGAAGATACAAGGGAACGGAGGGAAAGTGACCAAAAACTTACATCATGATGAAGCCCCTTATGTACTTTATGATCTTTTTTCTTGAATCTTCCATCTAAGTATTCTGATTAAAGCTAAACAACGATGAATCAGTTCCCTTCCTATTGTGAAACTCTACACCCATTAAGGAAGATTAATAAGATCAGGCTATATTTTGGAACATCATGGCAATCCAATGCTGTTTCTACATATCTTTGTTAGGAACTAATATAATTATCATACCAAAAAGGACCAACTTGGAGTCGAGGATGAGAAAAAGGATCATGTAAAACAATATGTTCAAGTCAGAAACAATCATTGTTAATAGAGTTTCATCAAAAACAATCTTGTTTTTTTCAGATATCATGCAAATATCTCATTTGTCCTTCTTCTAAGTCAACAATCTAGACCAAGAAATCAAAAACAACCTGATATAGAGTTTCATCAGCCTTACTATGATAAAGCAGCTGATGAACCAGTCAACCACCTTAAATTTAAACAATTACATAGTTGTAGAAGATTATAGCTTGGAATTCTAGGAAGTGGGTTACACACATTGTATATCTGAACGCTAAAATTGACTTCAGTAGCATTATGACACCCATAAGTTAATGAACTTACTTTCTTAAGCTTACGATAGCCAATATCATGCCTCAAGGAATCAATGTATCATTTAATCAAGTGGCGAACATCCGGCATTACCTATCATCAATAAACTTGAAGTCTATACTTAAAAATAACACAATTTTGCATGCTGAATTGATTATATTCATTAATTTGGTACAGCTGACTAGTAGACAGTACTAAAGCAATATATTCGTTGATTGTTTTGGATTGATCATCATTCATCAGTTATAATCTTTAAAGTGATCATATAATTGATGTTATAAATTATAAATTGTGTTGCCTTTGTAAGATCGAGTAGTACATACTGGACAACTTATCGGCAGTACACCCACGATCAAAACCTCAAAAATGAGTGTTAATATGAGTTCCAAGAAAAAACCACTTGCATGAGTAGATTCCTGAACAAGCACCTTTTTATTAATAAAAAAAAGTTGGTTTGGACTGAGAGCAATGTAGTTGAAGATAATACAAAAGGATCTCTTTTAAATAAGAGTTTAAATTTGGAAGAAGATGAGAATAGTATGCAGGAAATCTTCTTAACCAGAGTTCCTCTCGGGTGAGAGATCAACATCTTATCACAATATAGTTAATCAGTAACAATTGTGGTATAATAGTGCGCCAGGATTTGTGAATTAATTGGACGAGTGAGTTTCAATGAAGCGGAATTTGCATCAAGAGCACCCAATTGAAGAGGATAACGAAAATCATTCTATTATTCATGACAACGATATAATCGAACAGGAATCAGATAGGTAAGCAAACCAAAAGGGAAGGCGGAGATCTTACATAAGTATTGAGCTGCCGAACAAAGCTAGAGAAATTATTGTGCTTGAAATACTTGGGCAGGAGATCCCTGGCGAACTCTGGCGGATCCCTCACGACGAAACTGTTATTCCCGTTGCCCCACGACACGATCGCGTCGGTCGCTGGGTCATCCACCATGTCGTAAGTCTTGCTGAGGAAAGGGGGCGGCGCATTCCAGTTCAGTCCGGAGTTCGCCGCCGTCTCCTTCTCCCCGATCGCCGCCTGCCCTCCGCCTCCCCTACCGCCGCTGCTATCCTCCATTCCGCCTCCAACCATTACGCCGTCCGACGATGAGATCGGCGGCTAGGGTTTACAGAGGGCGTGCGATCTCGGGGGTTCGCTCTATTTTCCCCTTCCGAATGCGACTGGCGCAAGCGCAACGTAATTGGTAGGATACCAGAAGAAGAGCGGGATCCCCTCCAAGACATCTTCTAAATATTGGACGGGTATGAATGCCCCTATTTCGCATAATCACCAGGTGGCAGTACAGCTGTCAACATGACGGTTTCGATAAGGATAGTAACATTACAGAATTACTGTATCCTTGGAGATTATCATCCCTCAAATTTAATTTCTATTGATGAGATGAGAATATTAATAGCTAGTTTCTCTAGTAAATTATTTTGTTTAAGCACTTAAACTTTTTGAATCGCATATTTTAACCCTCCAATTTTTTTACGTAAACAAATAAGTCATTCAGCTCTTTTAACTGTTTACTTGTGGTTTCTCTTTCAATTTTTTTTTTAAATATTGATAGAAACGATGAAGCGTATCTGCTTTTTAGAGAGGTAAAAATATTATATTGTGAATTTATTTTTATTTTTAGGAGCAATCAAAAAAGTAAAGCTTATAAATTTATTTTAATCTTTTAGAAGCAATCGATAAGGTAGAGTTTTTTTTAGAAGTAAGAAAAATAGCTGATTGTGGTAAAAATTAATGAGGTAAAATTTTTAAAAAAAATCCCACAGTATGATATTTTTACCTCTCCAAAAGGTATAGAAGAAGTATGGTTTGTAGTTTTTATTAATTTTTTTAGAAAAACTTGACTTATGGACCATGAGTAATCAGTTACAAATAATAATAATAATTGACTAATTTATTAAAAAAATGAAGGCTACGGAGATATTGTACCCTAAAATAAATGAGATAGGTATGAATAGCTTTCAATCAAATAATAGAATTATTAGTTAGGAGACATTGAACTTCATAGCTCACACCACGCATTATAAGATATTAAACTATTAATCAGGGTAAATTTAGAGGAAAAACCTCTATAATTTATAATAGCTAAGTCTCAACTCCGTAATTCTTGAAATCCATATAATTCAATTAGGAAGTTTAAATCCTAAAGTAAAATTTTAACTTTTTTTTTAATTCTTTAATCCTAGGGTTTAAGTTTTCCAATTGAATTATAATGTTTAAACGATAAAATTTTAAGATTTTACCTGTAAAATTTAGATTTCTAATTGAGTTAAAATGTTAAGTTAAATATAAAAAAATAATTTAGATATTTACGAGTATAATTATATATTTAAGATTTATATTTTAAAAAATATTTAATTTTTTTAATCTAAATTAAAAAAACAAAAGAAAAACATGGTTGATGTGATGCGCGTGCACAGTCACAAATTGTATGGTTGCAAGATATATATACACACATATGAAGTTGCTATGTTATGCGGACTCAGGGCACTTGGATTCAATCCAAACGCTTTGAATTCAATTAGAAGTTTTTTTTAAATTTTTTTGGGTATATTATATGTATTTAGGATTTTAGATTTTAGAATTTAAGGGTTAGATTATAATGAATTTAAGTTAAAAAGATTTTTAGAATTCAGACTTCCCTTTTACATTCCAAGATAAAAAAAAATTAAATCTCACGGGTACAATTTTATTTTTTAAAAAGAAATATTAATTTTAAAAAAATTAAAGTCCTGAGCGGCTAATTCAAATCCAAGTGTCTGATTTGGTGTGTGTATATATATATATATATACTAATTCTGAAATTTTATAAAAATTTCTCATAGGCCATAAAATTGGAAAATGCTTACAAAAGCAAATTCAAATGTCCAACTTATTAGGTCGTGTGTCTTTCAATAGTATATATAGTTTGGAAATATATAATTTTAAGTGAATGTTTTTATTTCCTTTATAATTTTCAAACTAAATAGAAATACATGTATATATTTAATTTATAATTTCCACATTAAAAAATATATGTGCCTTTATTTAGTTTAATCATACATGTGTGTGTTTTTTTAAAATATTTTCATATAATTAGCCATTGTATAATAATTTGACATGCCATGGGGAAAAAAAATTCTCAATTGAATCACCTAGTTTTATTTAAGAATTTAAGTGTGCCGTAAAAATCATTATATATATGTTTATAATTATAGAAATCTGTTTGAGCAAAAAAAAATATTTAAAAAATTTAAATGTCTTTCGAAAATTCTTTTTAAAATGGTATAAATTGTCCTTCCAAAAACATAATAATAAACAAATTTGATTTTGAAGTCAATATTATTATTAAAATTCAAACTTAAATATAAAAAGTTATGATAACAATTATTTAAAAGATATATAAGGCATTTTTGTAATTAAAGTATATAATATAAATTATGCAATAAAGTATGTTGATTACTGATGGCTATATTTTTGGTCGTTATGAACAAATACGGGCCGTAAAATTCTTCCCAAACGCTGGCGTTCCCATCGGTAAACTACCAACGGGAATTTTACTTACACAAACCATGAACGGCGAAAATCTCTGTATTGTTGCGATTTTGAGAAGTGAAAGCCAAACAATAAGGAGTGAAGAAGAATCGCCTAAAATTTTTGTAAGGATGTATTTCTGTACCTTATTGGAATCGTAAAGAAAATTGGACTTCCAAATGAGGGAAAGCAGCGGCAGGAGCCGATGTGTCTATTCATGTTCATCAGCTTGATGCTTGCACTAGTTAGAGGATGCAGGCGACGGTGCAGAAGAACTCGTAGCTTGTCCCTTCTTGTCACGGACGAGGTCGCAGAGAAAGTCGGTTAGAACCTTTTCGTAAGACGGCATCTTAGCGTAGCCGGGAAAGTAATTGATGTCCACTATAAGGTAATGATTACTCGATTTGGAATCCCTAATCATGTCGAAATTGAAGAGGCGCAATCCCATCGACTGCCTCAAACCCATTGCTACCTTCTCGAGAAAGAAGGACGGGGGCACCTCTGCTTCTTCCAGGTGCTCGTAATACTCGACCTCTTCGGGTCTCTGCGTGGTTATGTTGGACACTTGAGAGAAGGTGACGGAGCCCACGGGATGGTCCAGCTTCTCCGGGGAAACGTCGGGGAGGGATTTCCTTCTCACGCACTGCACGTAGTTCCCCACCACATAGACCTTGAAGATGACACCGCCGTGATTGACGAACTCCTGCAGCACCAGGGGAGGTTTGAGTTTGAGAAGAGCCTCCCGGTGGTAGACAAGGGACATCTTGTGGGATTTGGCGCTGCCGTCGGCCACCAGCGGCTTGGCGATGATAGGGAACCGGAGGTCGGTGGTGTTGGAGAGAGCGCTGGAGTCATAGATCACCACCTGGTTGGGGATCCCGAAGGTCTCCCTCCCCTGAGGGATTTCGAGCTCGGAGACGAACTGGAGCATGGTGATGCGATTGTGAAGGCGCTCGATGTCGAGGGGCCGGTCGACGATGGGCACGCCGGGGTTCTTGGAGGCGAAATCCGCTAGTTGCGACTTCCATTCGTCGCCGTAAAATTTGTGGATCACGCAATCGAAGGGGCCCTGCTCGGCGACGCGACGCGAGGGGTCGATGGGGACAAGATCAACGCCGCGGTCGCGCGCGAGGCCGACGAGAGACGGCCGGACGAAGCTCTGCTGCTTCTTAGGCGCGAGGGCGTAGCCCACCACAAATCGACGAGAAACGGAGGTGTCCTCCATGGAAATATCAAGATCCAAGAAAGCAGTGCAACCGCAACGCAATCCACCCTCGATCGACACTCGACCACAAGCGTAGCGAACTGCATTGCCGAAACCACCGATCGATCCGATGTTAGTCGACAGAAATAGAAGATCAACACGAAAACCCACGAACAGATTAGGGTTCTTACCTTTCTTTTCCGATCGCCTTCCAAACGCAGAGAAGAGAACGGCGAGACACGATGCGTCGATGCAAGAGGAAACCGGAAAGGTCTGCGACGGGACAATTTATAGCCCGAGTGGCTCGGGAGTGAGATCACCCTCGGTGCGCTCACCTGTCAGTGCGCTTAGCGATCGACGCAACGAAACTACAGTGGTGAGCTGGGAGCGGTGATTAGAACCAAAGTAGCTACCGACCGTCGGACCGAACTTCGACGGAGGAGATCGGGACACGTTTCGTCCATGAGGCACCTTAGTGGCGTCCAGGGATCGGGGGGATTCCATTTGGTTCGTTTATTGCGGCCGTTTCTTATTCTTCAGAGCAAATGAAGAATAATTGGTTAATTGACGAAAATCGATGGAATATGCGAATGTTTATGCACATCGTGTTCGAGAATAAATAACTAAAGAAGGAAATGAACAGCATAAAATATTATATATATATATATATATATATATATAATGAATTTCCCAATTTAACATCAAATAGATTCTAATATTTTAAGTATAATTTATTATTATTTACTAATAATTTTGAATAAAGGAAATAAATATGAACATGAAATATCCTAAGTACCTTCACGTTTATCTATTCATATGTCAAAAAACTAAATTAGTAAACACAATGAGAAATCCCCTCTCGAGCTCCTATTGAAGCTTTTGATTTTTTTTGGACCCTGATATATCTAAACAAGTGAGCAAATGATTTTTGTAGGCAACTTCTTAGTGCAAAAATCGATTATT